>CAVNYN010004939.1:24737-48946 GCA_963692815.1 Nyctanthes arbor-tristis
TTCAAGGATTTACCCTGTCAAATAACAGCATGTCATCCTATCCTCTCCTGTGAGCGCATGTTTTTTTTTTTTTTTTTTTTCAATTAAACCTTCACAGCTTAGTATCCGTTAATTTCATCTAAAGGGAAAGAACCCAGTCCCTACTGTTGATTTTCTGATTGTGCAAATTCTGATAATCTGGCTCTGGCACTTAACGAGATGCCATTTCAAGGTAAGTTGGCAATTGGCATTGGATTGCAAAGTGCAGCAGATTTATCCACTTAAACTGATATTACTTAACCTTTTAATCTTAAAGGGACTTGATCCCTCTATGAGTCAACTGGCAAGACTTGAAAATTAGAAATTTCATAATGAATTTCTCAATCTTACACCAAACTGACATCATCCTACAACATCGTCGTCGTCATTATCATCAGTTAAATGCCAATGTAATATCTAAATTTTAGGATGTTTATACTTTTGTTTAACCTTTCTGTAGATGTGGTGTTCATATATTGAACTTTTGATTGGTAAACATTCCATTTCATATTATCCTACTCATGTACTGTTCCATTCTACCACGCACTGCCATTCAATCTGTTGTCTCTTAACTTTTTATTTTTTAAAATTAAAGCTGGCGATGAGAGATGACTGATGCATGCCACAAAATCAAGAGCATTGTGAACCATACACGGGAAGCCTTGTATCCGACCCCCCCCCAAAAAAAAAAAAAAAATTCAAGTGCAGTAAACTAAAGACTAGATGCCTCGCACATATTAAGTCTAAGAAAAACTAGAGAAGTAGAGGCCTTAACTAAATTAAAAGAGGAAAACTGATGAAGAAACTGGTCATATAAGTAGCTAATCAACTAACAAAAGATCCATGTAAGCAAAGATTTTCAAACAAATAAGCACAATAGAATACCATGTGAAAGGAAGCTTTTATTGTGTTGGAGTCTATGTCATAATCCACTGATAGTGACAATCAGTATGAAATAAACAAACTCTATTTCATAGTCCCAAACGAATTAAGGGACAAATCCCGAATCATATTCTATTGTTAAACTTAAAGTTGTTAGAAGGAACACCCAGAAGTTACAAAATGGTAAAGGTCAACACCTCAAATCTTTAGAACAGTTTTTGTTTATTATATCTGTTGGACAGTGGTCCCAGACCACAACAAAAACAAAATGTTTAAGAACTTCTTTATTCAAAAAGTGACATATTTTCAATTAGATACCGTCATATGAAAGAGTGATTTGAGCTAAGAAAGTGCCGTAAAAAACAGATAATGGTGCTTGGTACCCGAGAGGATTAAAATAAAATAAAAAAAGGAAAAGAAATGTTTGAAACGAGAACAGACTAAAACAGTTTCCAATATCAGAAGAAAATTAATACTAGTTTTTAAACTCCAAAAGTATTATGTAGAAACAGAGTAATGATCTTCTTTCCCATCTGGAAATTTATTTGAGACAGGAAATAAAATTGAATCAAATTCTGGAAACTCTAGCTTTACCATTTTCGATAAGACCTCAAGTATTTCCATGGTTTAAGTAGAAAAATTGATCTAAGCATCCCCATTCGGGCGTTGCCCATTCCCGACGAAAATAATGCACGGTTAAGCCAATAGGAGAAGAGGAAAAGGGAAGTAAACAAATAGATAGCACAAAAAGGAGGGAAAAGAAAAAAAAATGAAAAGAAGAAGTTACTTGGATAAAACAAGGATGAACTTGTGAAAAGAAAAGACACACATACCGGGCGTAGAGGTAGCCCCAAGGGGCTAAGCGCACAATTTGTGTTTGAACCGGCCCAATTTGGTGGATGGTTATACCTACAAGATGATCCATATTTACAACCCCCAGTTCTCATGTAGTACTTGCAGTCAGGCTCACCAGATCTTTCAGGAAACTGGTGCTCTGATGTTACACCACTAAAAGGAGAGGCAGAAGTGGGTAACTGGGTGTAAGCTCCTGTAAAGGGAGGTGCAGAAGAATCTAGCTGTGATATTCCATATACAGAAGCTGCTCCAGCTGAGGGTTGAGCACTAGATGACGGTGCAGGACTAACCGGTCCCTGCATTAGTAAAACCGGTAACACTATATATGAATGCATCACATGTGGGTAGATAATTTACCAACTAAAGAGAATAGAAGAACAGCCTACAGAGTAGGGGTTCCAGTTAGGCATGGGAACCACTCCTGGGTGAAGCAACATGGCAGCATAAGCGCCAGGCACATATGAACCAGGCAATAAAGGAGGCCTTGCAACCCTATAGGAGGTCGACGTGCTATCATATTGCTCGGAAGGAGCAGAGAGAGACTGCACGGTCGGATAAAATGGACGTGCAGGTGCTGGCACTGATACACCAGCTGGTTGAGGATGATCGAATTTACATGTTCTACCGAATTTGCATTGCCCCTTTTGCAAATAGTAGGAGCATTCTTGCTGACCCTGTTTGCAAAGGATGAGAACTGAATGTTTAAAAATCCATATAACTTGAATCTACACTTGTTGAGAAACGGTGTGCATATTTTATGCCAGGACAATAATTACCGGTCGTAATGGATATCCATAAATATTTAGAGGCACATTGGTCAAAGATCCACCGGCATTTTTTGGGTGATTGAATTTGCAGGACGGACCAAATTTACAGGTCCCTGTCCTCAAATAATACTGCACATTAGGAATGACATCTCAATCATTAGATCAAAAGAGCAAGCCAAATGATAATGAATCTGTGGTTGTCAATATAACACGAAGATTGAAAGAATACAACTGATCACCCAAAAAACATAACATAGTACCTGACATGAAGCTTCACCTACCCGTTCCGGGTACTCTCTCACACCCCCAACCTGATGAATAAGCAACTGAAGAACTGAATGATCCATAATTTGAAAAGCAGAACACATACTACACAAATGTTTAGCTAAGAATCATCTATCATTCAATTACTGAATCCTGTCTGGCTGAATTTTAATCAAAGTCCCTACCCCAGTAAACAAAAAGGAAAACCGCAACAACCCATCAAAGAGTTCCAAACAGAAAATTATAAAAACCCCAAATTCATTCCAATGGCTACAGAAACTACAAATATTTATACAATGACAAATTCAGACAAAAACAGTAGTACAGAGTGGCACCTAAGAAAAGTGATCAAGGGCTTACCGCGCCTCCACGATCGCGGGGATGGTTATACCGGCACTTGGCGCCGTATCCACAAGACCCGGTTCTCATATAATACCCGCAATCCGGGGCACCAGGCCTTTCCGGGTACACTTCCCTTTCCCAAAAATTCAACCGCCGCATCGATTCTACACCAAAACACATTATCCAGAAACCCTAAGATTTCACAATGCACGTGAAGAGCCAAGAAAAATCAGAATAAAATTCAAAATTCCCACCTTCCAAACCCGGTTCTTGGCCCGCCGGAGCCCATTCCACCTGCTGCTGGTCCGACCCTGACCCGTTCCTTCTTCCGTACAGCTCCATTCCGGTTTCACTTTAATTACAAATCACTTGACAGAATCAAAAGCTAAAAGGGAACAATAATCAATACTCAGCACAAAAATATTCCTCTTTCCTTAAGTGAAACGAAAAAATACGATGATCCCGCTATATATATTTAACTACTACGTACGATGGAAGAAGGGTTTTTTGGGTTGTCCGAGAGAGATTTTTCTACAGTGCGATTGGTGATGACTACTTTTGTACAGCGTGATTGGGAGGAGCAATGTGTATGTGTATGTGTATGTGTTCGTACGGTCTGGTATTTTTTATCAAAGCATTTTACTTTATTTTGCACTACACACTCTCTTCCTCTCTATCAAGCACACTCTCTTTCTCTCTCTGTCGATACATACATTTGTATACAATCTCTCTCTCTCTCTCTCTCCCTAGGAGAGTTTCGTCAGTTTGTAAGGTACCCGCCAAAGGTGTGGAAGAAAGGAAGGCTCCGCAATAAATAAAAAGGCACCCTGGAAAGGGCCTTCCGATCTCTTTAAACGGGCTTTTGGAATCTCGGCCCGCAACCGACACTGCAATTTTAAATTACATAATCATCCCTGAATTTTAGGTTTATTGGGAATTTTAAGGAGGGTAGTTCGGAGAATTCGAGGTTGTTTTTTGTCCGTATAGTTTTTATTTTTATTTTTGGCCTTTAAAAGTTGAAAGTGGTAGGTGCATTGATTAAAGGATAGAGGAGTATGGCCGTAGGATTCTTACTTTTTCGTGGAAAAATGATTTGCCTTTAAGTCCCTCAACTATGGCATAACAGTGTAAACCACCCCAGAAATAATTTACTATTTCAAATTAACTACTGCACACCTCTTTGTTTAATACAAATATATAATACAGTTACGCTACAATGAGGTATGTAGGGATGTCAAATAAGTGAGTCGAGTCGAGTTGAGTCGACATTGCTCGTGTAAAGTCTTTTGTTTATGTTTAGCTTCCGAATTATTACTTAACAATTCAATTAACCCACTAGACAATCCTTACTCTAAGCTAAAACTTATGGTGAAACAAATGACTCCGGATCCAACTTGACATGGACAACAAATCATGGAGCTTGAGACTTGAGGGGATATACACACACAGAACATAAATGTAATGTAATTGATTAAAAGAAAAAAAGATGTCGGCATTTAAAATTTTTTTTTTTATCCCTATTAGCTAACTGTATATTAAATCATGTTCAACGTATTATCTAAAGTAGAAGATTAAATGTATATTAAATCATGTTCAACATATATATTATCTAAAATACAAGGTTGGATATAGACATCCATTCACCTAGACATTCATAGTATTTGTATCGATATTCTCCTATTTAGTTTTTATTACAGAATGTCGATTGCTGTTTCATGACAAATTATAGAAACATAGCATCAATCGGTTTCACCTATCAATTTTAATAAATTTTGGGTGATTAAATTGAAAACACAAGACTGTCTTCAATGGGATTACATGGATTTCTTCACACGTCTACTTAATTGTTTACTTGGTGGATCTATATATATGACCAAATAAATAAATAAAAATAATAGATAAATAAAGAAAGGGTGAGTAAAAAAATATTAGATAACAGATACAACAATTCTATTTCGACAAAAAAATAGATAAAAGATGTGACAAAATTGACATGTGACTCACTTGGTTACCATCTATATATACTTAGAGGGTGCATAATTCTTTATTTTTCATTTTTGTTACATGCGTGTGCTTATAGTGATATCACTAATATGACAAAATTATTATAACAAAATATAACATTACTGTTGGAAATACATAAGGTAAATAAAATTGGAAAAATATAGACTAGTTCAAGAGACTAGCATGGAACTAATATGTAAATGACACTAGACAGGGTGAAATACTCTTCTTTTTTTTTTTTTAAGATCATGTTAATTTGTTACAACTTTCATCCACTTGTTGAGCTTAAAATACTCTATATTATTATTGGTCTGAAGAGGAAAAAGAAAAAAAAAATACGAAACACGTTGAATAGTTCCTTCCCAATCTCTATCGCCTCCAACCACCAGAAATCACTATCACTAATATTTAAAAGTAAAAGTGGAGATGTGTGTAAAACATTCACTTTTCCACTTTGTCTCTAACATTTTCTTTCAACACCAACACTATCCTTATCATAATTGTGTAATTATTAATATTTAAAATCTTAGTGAATGACATTTTAATTATGCTTAAAAAGTTCCATCGAAGATATGTTATAGAATGTAATTAATAACCATTCTATTGTGCCATTATCACTACTACTTTTTCCTTTGCTTTAATACTATGTCTATAAGATATGTGTACTATTTATGATTGTCAATTATTATTTAGTTAGAATATGTCTAGAAATTAAACATTATCGGAGATATTTAGTTTTTAAAGTGATTTATTTATTTATATTTAAATAACATATACTTTGTATGAAATCATTAATTAATGATTATAAATTTACAGTTTTATAGTGTGTAATAATGATATCATAAGTTAAAATGTAATTAAATACGATATGGAGATTCGAACAAGTGCTACAATAGTTAGGTATTCATATTGCAGGGTCAAAGTCCTGGGTTCGATTATCCCTCCCCTCCCCTAGTTCTCCTTATATCAAAAAAAAAAAAAAAAAAATACGATACAATTAGTGCCCAATAATCTAAAGTCAATTATTCTTTTGTGTTAGATTCTTTTTTTTTCCCTCTTTTTTTTTTTTTTGCATTGCACGTTAACATTTGATTAATAATTTAAAATTGTTTTACTACATCTACATAATTTTTGAATAAAAATTATATCTATACAATTTTACTTTATTATATAATGTGCAGCCCACGTTTAAACTACATGTAATATAAAAAGGAAAAAACGAAGAAACCAAAAAGAGAGGGTACAAGTGGGCCTGGACTAAAGAACTGTTTGGGCATTAAATCTCAGAGTGAGAACTATTCACACGCAAATTGGGTCTAATAGTGACGACCCTAAGAGCTGAGCTTAGAAAAAAAAAAAATAGGGCTGTTTACATAAAAGTCTCTATTTGTAATAGTATTTTAAAAAATACTTTTAGATTGAAAGTAATTATAAAAATATCATTTTCTATTTTAAAACTACCCTAAACTAATTTTTATAAAAATTCAATTCTTTATTAACTATTATTTTTATAAATTATAATTATAATAATAATTACTTAAATATAAATTTTTTCAATAAAAAATAGTCACTGCCTGCAACAGTTTCAACTTGGGACCACAGCCAACTGTCAAAACCACCACATCACAAATACAGTAACAATGTTATCGTTCACAAAATAAATGCTACCACCCAGATAAATATCATATTAACAATTAAAAAATAGTAAATTCGTCAATTAAAAAATCGGTGTGTTTAATGTAGCCGAAGCCATTGCTTACAAAAAAAGAAAAAAATCACATCATTGAGATGGTAACAAGATAATAAAACTTACGAAAATAAGAAAACGAAAATGGTAACATGGGGTGGGGGACAGCTCAAATGGAAGATTGTAACAACCTGAAAAAATAGTAACATAGAAAAATAAACAAAAAAAAAAAAACAATTGAAAGATAGTAACAACCAATTTATGTGCTAACAAAATGTAAAAAAAGAAGGGAAACTATAAAATAACCAACTAAACTAGATTTTTCACCCGTGCAGATCTAGTGAAAGAGTCAGACATCAAGAGTTATTTACTAAAAATTTAGATACTTGATGTCATAAAAGAATATAAAAATAATGACATTTACAACAGAATATATTTGATAAAATAAAAGAGATTTATATATTTCACCTTGACAATAAATTTTGATAGCAGAATTCGAGTTGCGAAGAGAGCCAGTAAGAATATTGAAATATAATGTAATCAATTAGAATGAGCTCAAACAAAAAACCCAAAAATTATTCACATGGCATAACACATTTTATTCATATATATATTTATGCATGATTATATTGTAGTATTGCAAAAGAAAATAATATTATATTTTATATTGTACATGTACCTACCTTAAAAGAAAAGCTGAAAATGAAAATAAAATATAACGATCACTAAATACAACAAACGAAATCTCTCAAAAGACGGGATATCAAAATACAAAAAAAAATCATACAACACCAATGTCATTGTCAATGGTAGAATCGAAAGAAGTCTCACATATACGTTGCACATATATGTACCTATCGGATTTGAATAATAAAACCAGTAAATATACAATTTGGATTTAGTATTTGACGCGTTAAATTAATGTTTTATTAATAATATATTAATAGTTACATTTTTATTTACTCGATTAATGTTTTACTATATTTTACTTTAAAATCATCTAAATTATTTAATATTATGAGTTAACAGTCTAATAATATGTCTCAGGCATGTACATACCCGTATTCGCTCAATACCCGTTCAAATAAAAATTTTCATACCCATATAAGAAAGTACCTTATACATACCCCTTTTAACTGGGTGATGTTTCGTTTATGTTGTGCAAGTACCCATAATATCACATTGTTACTTTAGTCTAGCAAATAATAAATATAATTCTTATAAAAGTAATATGATTTTATAATGACAATCGTTAGAGTTATAGTGTATATTCGTATTAAAATTGACATGTACGTTTATTTTTTAAATACCATGTCATAAATAAAGTACAATATATCGTCTGTATTGTCTAGAATTACATTTTGATATGCGAATCACAAATCATCACTGGATATTTGTAGTAAAATGTCTGAGTATTAAGCATAAATTTGATTCCATAACTAAGTCTATAATTTTGAGTCCTTTCCAAATACGTCATTGAAATTCACAAGTCCAACCTATATAAAATTATAATAATTAGCAATCAAATGATCGAATCACAATAAACTATAATAACTATAAATATAGTATCTCACCCGTGCGTTATATGGGAAGACTAGTTTTAAAAAAAAAAATAATAATGAACAATAAAATATTGAAAAAATACGAGTCATTGGATTTACACTGTACAAAAGTAGTACATATACATTTTTGATTTAGTATTTGACACGTTAAATTAATATTTTATTAATAATATATTAATAGTTACCCGTTTATGTACTCAATTAATGCTTTACTATATTTCACATTTATATCATTTAACTTATTTAATATTATTCGTTAACAGTCTAGGAATACGTATGTGTATGTATATACCCATATTCACGTAATACCCATTCATATCAAAATTTTCATACACATAAGAAAGTACCATTATGACATACCATTTTAACTGAATAAATTTTACACATTACAATTTATTCATTTCATAACTATAGGCAAAAAACAAAGCGTGATTTTTGTAGAAATTTTTGAGTCTCGAGAAGATAAACCTGAAGATAGTAATACAAAATAATATTATTCTTCTCAATTGTTCTATCAATATTAGAGAAAGTTAATTAATATTCAAATAAAAAAGAAAAAAATATTCACATTTATTTTTATTTAGGAATCCAACCGGATTGGAAAATGCATTCTATCAATTCTACTTTTCGTATGAAATTATTATAACATTAATTAAATTGATTCTTTATTTTTTTCCATAAATATAATTTCATAATTTATGAATTTAGAGATGCTGCAGATAAAATAATTTAAAACGTTGTAGAAAAACTGACTTATTAGTTACGATAATAACTTGTAGAAATTTATTTTTTTAACTATAAATCTAGCATCTCACCCGTGCGTTACATGAGAAGACTAATTATAAAAAAATTAATAATAATGAACAATAAAATATTGAAAAAATAAGTCATTGGATTTGCATTGTACAAAAAGCAGTAAATATACATTTTTGATTTAGCATTTGACACGTTAATTTAATATTTTATTAATAATATATTAATAGTTACCCGTTTAGCTACTCGATTAATACTTTACTATATTTTACATTTATATTATTTAACTTATTTAATATTATTCGTTAACAGTCTAGTAATACGTATGAGTATGTACATACTCATATTCACGTGATACCCCTTCATATAAAAATTTTCATACCCATAAGAAAATACCCTCATAACATATTATTTTAACCGAATAAATTTTACACACTACAATTTATTCATTTCGTAACTATAGACGAAATTGAGTCTCGAGAAGATAAACCTAAAGATAGCAATACAAAATAATATTCTTATTCTTAATTGGTCTAATCAATATTAGAGAAATTTAATTAATATTCAACAAAAATAGAAAGAAAAATATTCACATTTATGTTTATTCAGGAATCCAACCGAATTGGAGAATGCATTCTATCAATTTTACTTTTCATATGCAATTATTATAAAATTAATTAAATTGATTCTTTATTTCTTCCATAAATACAATTTCATAGTTTATGAATTTAGAGATGCTGCAGACAAAATGATTTAAAACGTTGTAGAAAAACTGGCTTATTAGTTACGGTAATAACTCGTAGAAATTTATTTTTGTACAAAATAAAGGAAATTTTTATTTTCAATTCTTATAGCTTTTTATTATAATAATTAAAATAAATTGATTAGGGTTTTCTGGTGCACGTATGGGGAAGAATATAGGAGGGGAGAAATCTTTATAATTGTTTAGAATAAAATGGTTATTTGTGTCATTTTAATTTTGACAATTTTACTATATTTGAAAAATTGGTGAGAATAATAAAAAAAAGTAGTGTTAATATAGTTAGCTTTTAATTGTATATGTAATTAATAATAATATTTTTTTAAGTGAAAACACGCGAGAATAGTAATATATAAATGAAAATTATTAACAAATAAGAGAGTTGACATAATAGTTTAAAAGAGATCGGAAGAGCTCAACATGTAGGCCAAAAGTTCAACCATTCACTATTACATTTGTAATAATTTTTTTATTAAAAGTGAGAACCGGTGTGTATGACATTATAAGCAATTGTGTCAGATAGAGCTTTAGGCAGGAAAGATTTTCTAATTGCGTCAGACAAAATTGCAATTACGCTAGACAAACTGTCATTTAATATATATAGATTACTGTCGTCCGAAATGAGGATGAAAATTCAACCATCGGAAAATGTTCCAGCAGCAACATCACACATTGCTGCTGCCAGCAGCAATCGCGAACTGCAGTCACGCAACTGCAGCCAACAGTTGCGACAGCATCACGTTGGTGGTGAGGCGCGCTGTAGTAAGATGGCGATAGGTTGTGGTGGCGGGCCGCGCGGCGAGTCTGCTGCAACAGGGATGAAGGTTGTGAAGGTGGTAGTGGCGTTGGTAGCGGTGGCGGTGGCGGTGGCGGTTCGGTTGGGATGCAACTAGGGTTTTGTATGTATAAAATATATATATATATATATAGATGAAACTAGGCTAATAAATAAATATAAAATGATAACAAAATTTAAAATAATAATACTTTAATTATTATAAAAAGTATTAAAAATAAATAAAGGCTATGAAAATACAAAAAATGAAAAAAAAAAGAAAAAATAGTGTGGCATAAATACAATTTAAAATCGTAAAATAGCAATTATTTTATGTGGGTGTTACATAATTGATATAATAATAAAAAATGGTGCATATACTTTAATTTCCTCAAAAAGAATAAGAGGTTCTATTGTTAACTAGTGAATGTGTGTGTATGGAATGGATTCTTTTTAGAATTAATTTTTTTCCTTTTCGGTGTCAATTTATTCTTAATGACACATTTTTCCAAAAAAAAAATAAAAAATTCCACAATTCCCATACTGTTTTTTAACTATACATTTTCTTTAAAAAAATAACCTTTTTTTCAGAAAATCTCATGCACTTAGAAAATGATTTACAATTTGCAGATAACCAAGCACACCCTATTACCGTTATTACTATTAATATTAATTCATGTTCGATCATATTCATCCCCATGATTTCTATAATTAAAAAAAAAAAATATGCAGACAACCGACTTGTGAAAGCGCATTTTTAGTTATCCCTACTCTTTCCCTCTTCTCCTCCTGAAAAATTATCCAACACGGGCGATTGAGAGAAGTACTGGACCGGGGACCTTTCAAAGTTCAGGGCGCCGTGCAAACCAATTCCACAGATCTAAAAGGCGCAAGTGAGTTTCTTCTGTTTGTGTGTATATTTTTTGCTGCCTAAATTGGATGGCTTCAGCTATGTTTTCGATACATCTGTACTGTAAATTCTTCCCGTTCAAGAAACTCGCTAAAGATTCAAAGGCAGCACTTCCATTTCTACAGAGAGATAGATTAATTTTTAAATCAGCGGAGTTGAGCTCAACCACTGCAGTTTCTGCACCCAAAAAGAAAAGAAGTTCTAAGAAATTAGCGAAAGAGAGTTCGTATACGGTTTCTTATTTGATAAATTCATGTGGGCTATCTCCAGAGAAGGCTATTTCTGCTTCTGAGAAAGTGCATTTCAAAACCCCAGAGAAACCAAATTCTGTTATTGCCCTTTTAAAGAAACATGGGTTTAGTAAAATCCATATTGCTAGTCTTGTCCGGAAAAGGCCAGTGCTTCTTTTATCCAATCCTGAGAAGACCCTACTGCCGAAGCTTGAATTTTTCAAATCCATTGGGGTTTCGATGGCTCACCTTGGGAGCACTATCTCAAGAGACCCGACTTTGTTGACAAGAAGCTTGGAGAATCAGATTATTCCTAATTATAATTACTTGAAGAGTGTGCTATTGACCGATAAAAGAGTGGCTACTGCTGTGAAGAGAACATCTTGGATCTTTTTAGAGGATCCTGGGAAGAAGCTTGCTCCTAATATTATGGTTCTGAAGGAACTTAACGTCCCACAGTCATGTATCATATTGTTGTTGACACATTTTCCGGAGGCCATAGTGCAAAAAAATGATGAATTTAGAGCCGCTGTTTCTGAGGTGCTGGAAATGGGATTTAATCCTTTGAAAACCACATTTGTATTGGCATTACATGCAATTTCTGGGAAAGGTAATAAAGTGATATGGTCTCGGTGTTATGATACTTATAGTAAATGGGGTTGGTCAAAGGATGACATCTACATGGCATTTGGGAAACACCCACATTGCATGATATTGTCTGAGAAGAAGATATCTAGAACAATGGACTTCCTGGTTAACAAGATGGGGTGGGATTACAGAATGATTGTATCATGCCCAACAGTTCTCTTCTTCAATTTGGAGAATAGGATAATCCCCAGGTGCTCTACTGTTCAGGTTTTGTTCTTGAAGGAATTGATTAAGAAGGAAGATGTGAAATTGAGTACTGTGTTGTTGCCCATCGAGAAATATTTCCTGGAAAGGTTTGTGACCAAATTTGAAAGGCAAATACCTAAACTCTGTGATTTCTACAAAGGGAAGATTGACATCAAGGAATTGTGATGTATGCATATGGAAATATGTAAAGCAGTCCTAATATTTACATGAATGGATGAGGCTTACACTTTTGTCTGTAAATCCATTTACTTGGTAATGAAAACAAGTTTTAGGTTAGAAAGGTTCCTTCAAGTTTTGCGTTCTATGGTAAATGATCTCAACAAAAATATTTGAGAAAATCCTCGGTAACATTCAATTTCAATTTCAGCATCACCTCGTGTATTGTTTTCTAGAATTTTGGATTTTTAATAGAATATTGTTCTTTGTGGAGTGGTTCAGACTAGGGGACAACTGATTTATCTGTGTTTTTATTTATGAATCTAGTTTCTAGTTTTGTCATGCTGAGAAGCCCATTTGAAGCCAATTTGCACTTGCTCCTTAATAATCGTTAAAAAGTTAGGATTTTCTCCCATTCCTGAGGATGCGGTGTGGTCAACTCCGCATGTAAGCAAAGCTCCACATGTAATGTTTCATTTAATATGAGTTCGAACGAAGGGTCAACTTGATCAAGAAGTACAACTTGCAGGAAAAACCTGCACAATGCTCATTTTGAGCTTTCTTTACCCTGGAAGTCTGAAGCTTAACAAAAATGGGATAAAAGTCACGTCTTGAATATTTCATTTTGCTTACAATCCTCTCTTCCATTGCGAGATTCTTAATAATTGGTTATTGGAGGTGAAATGATCTAACACCATTTATATGTATGACACCATATGGTGTCATATGGCCACATAACGTGCATCAGGACATGCCACATGGGAAACCACAACCATGTTGCGTGTCCCGATGCATGCCATGTGGTTATATGACACCATATGGTGTTAGATCGAGATTATTTTTCAATGCTTCAATAATGAATAGTGATAGTGGCTGGGGTGACATAAGGGGAAGGAAGTGTGGTAGTCTTAATGTCAACAGCAGCTTAATTTGCAGATGAAGCTGTAAATCCTGGATTGAGGGGGTAATCTGCTGGCCTCTTAGAATTTGTCCAAGAAAGAAAAATGCGCCTCAGTGACATTTTCCACAATATTTACTTTCTGCTTCGCATTTATGTATTAACAGATTGATGATACAGCTCTGAACTGATATCCTAATTGCTAAAATGTTCTTTTTTCCTGTTATGCATATTTGCTGAATGTAATATTAAGAATTTTCTTTTAAGTGAAATGTTCTGTATGTAAGAAATTCCGGGAAAGGCACTTGCTCTGTGTCTTGCCCAAGTACTACTCTGGCAATGGTCGGGCATAATTCTGTTATTTTCTCTTTTAATGAGTAAGCTCCCTGCAGGTTTCTTGTTTCACCTCATTCGTAATTACTGAATTATTATGAGTTATGACTTTGAATTTCCTGATGAATTCCATGAAGCTTGGCCTCTTTATTCATTGTTTTCGGTTTATTTCCTTCAAATTATGGTCAACAAATACAGTAACATCATCTTGTGGAGATCTTGTAGCTTTGAAGCTTACAATTTCTCTGGGAAACATGGAACTTTCCCATGTCCAAGAGCTCTCTATGGCCAAGACCTTTCTCCAACGTTGCAGTTGATTGCAGATTAGTTAATTGGTCATTTGACAGCAGGGGAATTTTAAACTCAAACTAGGTTTTGCAGTTACCTAGAGGAAATTCCTCTCCTTTACACAGACAAGTTTTACAGTTTCCTACAGGAAATTCCTCTCCTAGTTGTAAAGCTAATTAGGGAATATGGAGGAAGCCTTGAATTCATGCAGTTGCAGCATTATTCTGGTTGCTAATTTGGGTGTATTTGAGAGATAATAATGTGCAGAGAAATCTTTTTCTGTATGTTTTTCTTTGAGCTTTACGCGCTTCGTTTTGCAGGAGGATTGAACATGGGACGATGTTAATATTTTATATTTGTTCTTCAGCAACAATGAGTACCATGTACCAATCGAATGAATAAATTTATTTGATCTGGACACTGTTCGAAGATCAGGGAGGTAAACAAGAAGCTAAAGAACAAAGTTTATTATTTCTTATGATTAATTAATGGATTTGGGCTCGGTTAGCATCAAAACTAGAAATTCATCAAACAAATAAATAAATAAATATATATATATATATCTCCATATATTTTATTTATTATTGGACTTGAATATCTTATACAATTTTCCTAATTTATTATGGAGGAGGCTTTTTATCCCCTCAACGGTGAATGGCAAAGTTTACTTTTTTGGTTTTTCCTCAACAGATTTTTTTTCTTTTTTCATTTTAATTTTCGGTTGAAGCTAGAAGCTGATAATAACAGGCGTCAAAGGGGAAAAAAGAAAAAAGGAAAAAAAGACTGATAATAATAATAATGGATAAATAACAAAAATAAGTATATAAGGAGGGGTGGGATGAACCCTAGAAACCTTCTCCAATCCTCTGTGGTGCTACCCCGATCCGTCGAGCAAAGCGGCGTGTCCAGTGCGCCCACCATTTTCACAAGCAGTTGGCATTGCGGAGAACCCACAAAATCATCCTTCGGTTTTAGCGGACGCTCTGCAAATTCTTAAAGAACTGTTCTTTAATTGTCTGTTGAACCGCAGATTATTGCTTCTATGAAGGGGTGAGTTCATTCACAGTTTGAATCTTCATTGACTGCGATAGGAGCTTCTTAAATTGCAAGGAACAATGTTCAATTTTCTTTATGGAACAGTAGTCCCATACCGGAGAAATCTGGGTGATTCTTACTTGTACAAATCCGCAGTGGGTATTTTCCTTCATAATATATCTTATTCTTCTGCGCTTAAACCGGAAATCATTGATAGTTTCCGTCCTACTTTGCAAAATTATGAATTCAGCGATGACCAGATCTCTAAACTTGCTAAGGCACTCCCGACTATTTTTTCATGCAATCTCCAGAACAATATTTTGCCTAAGCTCAAATTCTTTCTCTCGATTGGAATCTCCAGCTCTGACCTACCAAAAATTATTGCGGGTAATCCTGCATTGTTGGCAGGAAGCGTTGAAAAGCAGCTTATCCCCTGTTATAATTTTCTCAAGACTTTGGTTGATTCTGATGAAGATGTTGTTCGGACAATAAAGCGAAGTCCTAGAATTTTCTCTTGCAGTCTGAAAGTAATGGTGCCTAATGTAGAGCTGCTGGTGGAGACCGGCGTACCTCAGAGCGCTATCTCATACCTCTTAACTCACTACCCTCATTCACTGCAAATGAAATGTGAAAAGTTTAAGAAGTGTGTGGATGAGGCAATTAATTTGGGATTTGAACCCTCCAGGATGTTATTCATTCGGGCAGTTCATGTGTTATGTGATATTAGCAAGGAGTGCTGGGAGAATAAAGCCAAGGTTTATAGGAGTTTTGGTTTGTCAGATACTGAAATTCTGTCGGCTTTTAGGATGCATCCTTTCTGTATGAAGTTGTCCGAGGAGAAAATCATGAGGGGAATGAAGTTTTTCGTAAAAGAGATGGGCTGCTCTCCCGCTGATGTTGCGAGAACCCCTGTTTCTCTCTTTTATAGTATGGAGAGAAGGATCATCCCGCGGTGTCGTGTGATAAAATTGTTGAGGGGAAAGGGTTTTCTAAAGGAATCTTTTACCTCATTCTACTTTTTGGCACTCAATTATGATGTATTCGTGGCAAGGTTTGTGCACAAGTATGAAAAGGATTTGCCTGAGATTATGGATGTATATCTGTATGGAAAGGAACGTGCTTGATACATATTTTTGACATAAAGGCAATCCAGTTCATGATTGCTTCGGCTTCTTTTTATATCATTTTAGTCGCAGTTTATGCAGCAACTTATTCTGCCACCTCGGTTGTTTCAATGCTGGGGACAACGTTATAATTTTTCGTTCGTGGAGCTGTGTGTTCTTGAGTTCTGACCCAGCAACTGAACACCCCTCCTGCCGAGGCGCCCTTCTTTCAAAGTTACAGGGGCTTGAGAGGCGGTAGTTTACCAGCTGATGGATGCTGTGTTCATTAATCATTCGTTAAATTTGCCAACTTGTTCCCAGGGAATTTGTAAACCTTGATCTTTGTTAACTTTTCATTATGGTATGGCTTCACTTCAAATCTTCTTTTGTTGACAAAACTATCTTTCTTGAAATACCTTGGTGGAAGTATCTCAATAAAAATTATTGGCTGTTTGATTCTCATTATTAACATTGATTTATAATAAGAAATTATAATGAGGTGAAATGAGTGGTAGATTTAATAGAAGTTTGAAATCTGTGGTTAGAATTTGCTATCAGTGTTCTCTAATGCTTTTTCTATTCTTCATGACTTATCAATGTCATCTACTAAGTCTTGATGATGCTGGGGGTGTCTTCTCCTGCAGCATTTATTTGCCAAACTTGTGAGTATATTTAAGCCAAGGACAAGGTGCGTAAAAGCAATGGGATAGCAGCTGGATCTCTTGCAACTTGCTCTTAGAGGGAGCCAACTCTTGGTGGGAGGATGATGTTGATTTGTTGAGCACTGAAGTGAGTAGCTGTCTGCTGATACTCCGGTGACTACTTACTCAAACTCAACTACTCAGTTATAAGTCCGTTCCTGTTGTGCCCAGTGCACAGCCATGCTCACTCTCTTTTAGATCATTCTATCTCCATGTAATCTCAAAGATAGACTGGTTTGTGCCATTGTAACATCTTTTGCTAATAACATAGTGGATGCAAGCAAGGCATCAGTATCCAACTCAGTTACTTTCGTATTATTGAACTAAATAAATATAAATTATTGTAATTTATGTTATCTGTTGAGACTTGAATGTGAGTTTTGAATCTTTTGATACTGTCTTGAGGTAAATTAGCCTTTGACTTGGTTACTAGGCCGGCGTGTATTTGTTCACATTTTGTTCAACTAACTTCTAATAATGAAAGAAGACTGAAGAACCAGGTTCTTCATTCAACGTGAGTCACATTGGGAAAATCTAAATGGACAAAAAAAGATACAAAAATGATGACAAAATTGACAAGTGGTTATGTGATAAGTATTGATGAAAAAATGATGTGATGTGTTGAAACACATGATTTGTTAAATTTTTTGTATGTGGTTTCGTTCCTGTAACACAACTAGAGTCACATTTTGTATGTCGAAAGTGTTTTTATCTGTATCTTTATAGGAGTTTTATTTTT
This sequence comes from Nyctanthes arbor-tristis, assembly GCA_963692815.1. Taxonomy (NCBI): domain Eukaryota; kingdom Viridiplantae; phylum Streptophyta; class Magnoliopsida; order Lamiales; family Oleaceae; genus Nyctanthes; species Nyctanthes arbor-tristis. The sequence goes on from CAVNYN010004939.1 coordinate 42,655, forward strand.
TCATACAATGTGTACACATTCCTATGAATGTGAACTGTATCGGTTGATGAATTTCATTATATAAATTGTTACGACATGATACCACTAGTGATTTATGTTTTTATAATTGAATAATAGTGTCTATTGGACATTATTTATAGAGTCTAATGTATTATGTGATAATTGTTTATTAGACACATTAGAAGATGATGATCCTATTTCCCTCAATGTATTCAATAAACACTTGTCAGATAATATATTAAACTTCATAAATAATATCCAATGGATATCATAGAAAATGTTGGTGCCAAATTTGGCCCAACCTTTGGGTTTTTCTAACACGCCAAAATCTTCCAAATGACTGCTGTTGTGTTTATCCCCAAAATAAACCCTCTCCAATTTGTAGCCAGCCGACGACCATCGCAGCCGGTCGGGCTACCATTGTCACTAACATTTCCTCAATAACCAACAAATTACCCGTTCTTTTCATCGAAAAAGCTAGAAATTCGTGAAGAACCTGCGCGTTGGGAGTACAGATCTGTGCTTGTCGGAACGGTGAGTACATCTGCAGTTTAATCTTCAGCAAACGCGATAGTGTTCTTTGATGAACGATGTTCAGTGTACTCTATAAAACGATGTACCCATTCCGTGGTTATCTGGCTAACTTTCTCCGTAAGTTATCTGCTTCTTCTGTGACTCGAACGAAAAAGCTTGAAAACCTCTTGAAAAGTTATAAATTCAGCGATGCCCAGATTTCCAAAATTGTCAGGGTACACCCAAATATTTTGCGACAAAATCTCCAGAAGAATACTGTTCTTAAACTCAAATTCTTTCTTTCGATTGGTGTCACAAGCTCTGAACTGCCAAAAATTATTGTTGGAAACCCGTCATTGTTAGCAGGAAGCCTTGAAAGACAGTTTATCCCTTGTTATAATTTTATCAAGTCTGTTGTGGATTCTGATAGAAATGTCATTCGCAGCTTAAAGAATAGTCCTAGAATTTTTTCCTGCAATTTGAAAGTAATGTTGCACAATGTAGAGCTGTTGGCACAAGTAGGGGTACCAAGTATCCGTATCTCATACTTCTTAATGCACTACCCACACTCAGTGCAAAAGAAACGTGATAAGTTCAAGGGGAGTGTGGACGAGGCTATTAGAAGGGGTTTTGATCCCTCCTCAACGATTTTTATTCTTGCAGTTCATGCGCTTTGTAACAATAGTGAGCAATCGTGGGAGAATAAAATCAAAGTTTATAGCAGGTTTGGTTTGTTGGGTACTGAGTTTCCGTCAATCTTTAGATTAAATCCTCTCTGTATGATGTTGTCGGAGGAAAGAATTACAAGGCTGATGGAGTTTTATTTGAATGAGATGCCCTGGTCTCCTGCCAGTATTATTGGATCCCGACTTGCTCTCTTCTACAGTGTTGACAGGATTGTCCCAAGGTGTCGAGTGATAAAAATTTTGATGAAAAAGGGTTTGGTGAAGGAATACTCTAACCCGGATTCCTTTTTGACAATCACCGATTCAGAATTCCTGACTAAGTTTGTAGACAAGTACAAGAATGATTTGCCACAAATTATGGATGTGTATCCTGCTGGGCAGGACTTGCAGAAAAATAAAGTAATGAATTCTTGATCACTCAAGTCTAATTGTATCCCAGTTTTTAAGTTTGGTACGGTGCAGTTTATGTGGTAAGATATTTTGAGAAATGAATAGTTGCCATGATTAGATTCTGAAAGGGCAAAGTCTTGATTGCATTGTTTGGTTTTTTTTTGCTGTCTCATTGAATGACTGGAGAACCTAGATTTTTGCCTACGTATTCTTCCTTTCACAATGCAAATCCAAATTATTTCTGTGTGCAAACTTTGTGGAAGCTCAATCTCTGCGTCCTTCATCTTTCCCTGATATGTTCTCTGTTCTTGACGACTTGTCAATGTCATTTACCAATTATTGACACAGGTTTAGAGACTTCACTGTGATGCTCATGTTAGACGAGTGTTGATGCAGAAGAGACTACGGGTTATGGAAGTAATGAAGCAGTAGTATATGTCAAAGTACTTTGCATATAAATGCTTGCTCGACTATCTCAACTAGAGACCACTACCACCATTAACCCTGGCAGATACTAGAAGATTGCATCTCTTCTTGGTTTGTTTGATTCTCTTCTTGGTCAAGATGTAGATACATCTCTCCAGTCAAGTGGGGGTGAGACTGCCAGCGTCATATACCAGTGAGTTGACCTGAAGGTGACACTTATTGTTGCATAACCATCTATATGGTTAGCAGTTGGATTATTTCTCTGAAGTTGTAAACTAATTCTTGCATCCCAGTTCTAAAGCTTGATTTATGGATAGAAGAGATTATCTTTCTTTTCTTGATTGAATGAATGCAATTGGATGAACAAGATTCTTCTTATCTTGATATTTACGGTGATGTATATTTCTCTTTGTAGTTGCATCCTGGTTGCTTGACATGCGGTTCTGTGTTGTTGGTCCGACCAATTATTCTTTTATGGTGGTTTGTTTATTGAAATTCAGGTGATCGGCCTTTTCACGAACAATTCTCAATACTGCAGTAGAAGTACGAAGTGCTCACAAAATTGCGCTTCTCATTTCTGTGAAAAATCTGGAAATTCTTTCAAGAGAGCGCTGGAGGCCTGATTTATGCTTCAGAGAACGGGTGAATTCATCCTCAGTTTAATCTTAATCAACCAAGAAAGGATTTTTTGTAGTAAACGATGTCAAATGTACCCTTTAAGGCTGCATTCCCATCCCGTAGGCATTTGGGTGATTCATACTTGCACAAAACTTCAGTGGCGATTTTTTCGCGTTATGTATCTGCTTTCTTCTGAGGCTAACCAAGAAAATCTACAGGTCATTTTGCAAAACTACAAATTCGACCATTCCCAGATTTCCAGACTTCCAAGTTACTTCCAAATATTTGCTCATACATCTCCAAAAGAAAATCGTGCCTAAACTCAGTTTCTTTCTCAATATTGGAGTCTCAAGCTCTGATTTGCCAAAAGTTATTCTGGGAAATCCAGCATTGTTGACAGGAAGTGTGGAAAATCAGTTCATCCTAATTTTGTGAAGACTTAGTCGCTTCTGATGACGATATTGTTCTGATGATGAAGCGCAGCAGCCCCCAAAATTTGTCTTGCAGTTTGAAAGTAATAGTGCCCAATGTCAAGATATTGAAAGAAGCTGGGTGCCTAAGAAAATTATCTCATATTTGTTGACTCACTTCCCTCATTCAGTGCAAATCAACTGCAATAAGTTTAGGAGGAGTGTGGAAGAGGCAGTTACAGTCGGATTTTACCCCCCTCACGGATAATGTTTATTATAGCAGTTCATGTTTTGTGCGAAACTAGCAAGCAGGCATGGGAATTGGGAGAATAGAATCAATGCTTATAGGAAGTTTGGTTTGTCGGATGCTGAGATTCTATCAGCCTTTAGAGCATATCCTCAGTGTATGAATTTGACAGTTGAAAAAAGTACAAGGGGGATGGAGTTTCATATTAAGGAGACGTGCTTAAGATCTTGAGGGAAAAGGGTTTGGTGAAGGACTATTCTTGCTTGACAATCAATGATCCAGATTTCTTGACTAAGTTTATGTACAGCTACAAGAATGAGTTGCCAGAAATTCTGGATCTATATTGTGCATTACAAATCTCAAAAGAGGCATAGTAGGTGCTTGTTTGAAGCAAAGGTAATATTTCATGATCCCTGTGGTTCTATAAGTATAACCCGACCCGCTTTCATCTGTTGGTTTGTTTTAAATTATATATTGGGAAGTGAACAATTGATGTTTGTTATGATTAGAATCTGAAAGGGCAATCTTTGAATCTCTTGTATAGCTAGTTACTTAGCAAACAAATAGAGCATGTGCACTCTTTCGTGAATTGATCAATAGTTGTAATCTGTTTCAGGTTGGCACGTAACCTGGCTTTTTGTCCATACTTAGTCTTGCGACATGTAACCAATGTGTATGTTTCCGCAAGAATTGCTTGTTAATTGATATCTTTTTCAGAGATTTAGCATTTAAATGTGTTAGCTGCTAAATATCTGCTTTCATTGTTCTTCGCTGAAGTGTCATGTATTCTTGATGACCTGTTGCCTGCAAATCGTTTTCATGGAGACTATTTAGTATGTTGTTCTGAGTAGCATTCGACACCCTCCACAACAGTGGAAACATGTAGATAATTAAGTCTCAGATGTGTGGCTGCCATGGAGATGATAGTGCTATGGATAACAACACTAGCAACTTGAAATGTAATTGTGGATAATTCTGGAGGTTGTGGAGCTTAGAACACTGCCAAGCCATCCTGATGATTCTGAGAACCCCCCCCCCTCCTTTACTTTTTCCCTTCTTTTTTCCCAGTTTGGTTCTGTTCTGTCGGAGGCCAAAGCTTATAGGCTCAACCTTCCCGATGTAATGCTGACAGAGTCATGGCCGAGTGACATGACCTGAGAATTTGAGCCGATTCATATTATTGTGTGACAGAGTTGGATTTGAAGAGTATCAGAATGCAACTTTAATGATATCTTCTTCATTTTTTTTTTGTTGCCTAACTTGAACAATTTCAGAAAAAGACTACAAGGGCAACTCTAAATACGAGAATTAAGATTCTATTCTAACCACATGTCCGAACTACCAATTATTATGAAGGGAAAATGAAGACAATATCAAACATTAATCAAGAAAATGTCAAGTTGATATTACAAAAATCTTTCCATATCTTTAACATAAGTCGTGGATGTTATCACAGTAACTTGTTAGCTTGTGCCAAGCAAGCATGAGAGTACTACTCTTTCACATATCCCACAATGGCTTTTCCATATTAGAATCGCCACGAGGAAGTTGTAATTCGTCCAAAGGATTCATTACTTGCATTTTCTGTTGGTTTAAACCCTCCATTTGTAATCTATGTTCATTCAAAGTTTGGGATCCCCCAACCCCTAAGAAATCCAAAGTCATCTTATCATTGTTTCCCAGCAGAGAATTCCCTGTATGGTTTCTTCCCATAATCATTCTCTCGTGCACAATCCCTGAATTTTCACTATCCTCTTGTTCCATAATATTCTTCAAGAAGCCAGCAGAATTCAGATCATTCTCCATGAGCATTCCACTGTACATCACCATGTCACTCACAGCAGAGCAACCACTCCTTGAGTGAAACAACTGGGATAGTTCTTCTGGGCTCTTCTGTAGAAACTGAGCACTAAAAGTTCCCCTCGACTGCTGGTTTTGTGCGTTGTCAAATGAATTGTTCTTGTGAAAATTTGATGAAGTTCTTGCTCCAGAGGGCTGATCAGAACCCGCCATGCCACTAACAAAGCTTTTATACATGATTGGAGAGTGCACGTTACTATTATTGCTTGAGTTTGAACCCATTTGGGCCGCCTTCTGCAGCAAGGCGGTAGCCGACATGTTGGCTGATGATCCAAAAATTTGGCCCCCACTATTGAGCTGAAGGCTGGATGATGAAGAAAGCATGCTTCCTGCTGGCATATTGTTCATGGATTTGAATGGCATAACTGGGACTAGTTCCTGAGCGATTGATTTGAGTGGATTGGTGAATTCCGATGAGACACTTGACAGGATTTGATCAGACATTTGGTTATACAAGTTTGGTCCCACTAAGCCTTGATTCATGGCTTTGTTATTTTCCTCAGCCAATGCATCACAAAAGGCCCTGTGAGTGATGAAACTGTCTCTCCTGTGTGCAAAAATGATAAGATTAAGTTATATACCGCGTCAGATTTTCAGTATTCAGTTGAATCTGTGGGTTTTGAGTTTTGCTTCTCATTGTTTTATCATTTATGCTACTTGCTGCATTGTCCAGTGCAAAATTAAGCTGTTCAGTTTCTAAATGAGAAGAATGCTAAGAAAAGAAAAACAAACAATATATACCTGGAGAAGATGGTTCCACAGTCACATCTATATTCTCTTGTTCCACAAGTCTTCTGGTGAGCCTTCCAATCGGATTGCACCGCATATTTCTTTGGGCATTTCTCACACTTCCATTTCTTCTCTCCATGTTTCCGGCTATAATGCTTCTTGATTCCAGTGAGGTCTCCTAAAGCGCGTGCTGGATTATGGTGCACGCAACTTGGTTCTGGACATATATAAACTCGTTTTCTTGACGACTCAGTTGTTCTTTGCTTAAGCTTCCATGGAAGATTGTGACCCCTTCTATGCAGTTGCAGATTTTGGTCCCTCTGAAAACCCTTGTTGCAAATTTCACACACATATCTGTTTGTTGCCATTAAAATTTTAATGGCAACAAACAGATATGTGTGTGAAATTTGCAA
>CAVNYN010004999.1:733-25211 GCA_963692815.1 Nyctanthes arbor-tristis
AAAGGTTTGTGCATCTTAATGTTCTTAAGATTGTAACATGAAATGATTTCTATAAACCTTTGGTAAACTGAAATAATGTATTACTCACGGGGTATTTTATACTCACTTTTTAGGTGATTACTCTTCTATAGATGATCCACCGAAGGATTGTTGAGAGAAAGACCGAAGAATGGAGGTTGTCGCACGACGCGAGCCAAGTTATACATGTGATAGAGATAGACATTTGGGCTTATTATGAGGATGAGCCTATGTTTATAATGTATTTGGGAACCTCATATGAGTTTGATATATTTTGGGCCTTTTCCCTCAATCTTTTGCACCATGACAAGATTATGAGGGATATGCCAATGTTTTTTGTTTAATTAAGTATTAGTTAATGATAGGAGTAAGGTAAGTATATGTATGGAAACCAATATAACTAAATAAAACTTGACTTATAAAGAAAGTTTTTAATACGAGATTGAGAGTCTTATTTTCACATGTAAGGGTTTCCCAAGGTTGTGTTCGGTTATAATATATATAAAGTGACTTTTATTTATCGCGTGTCATGTTTTTTTATACAAATATTACAACTTTAAACTAATTAAAGATGACAAACAACACTACCTCATCTAATGAATAAAAGAGAATTGATTGACAAGTCGTGCCCCTCGATTTTGACAAGAGTCGTAACAAGAAATTTGTAACATTTCCGGCATATTGATTTAGTAACATAACTTTAACCCATGCTTTTAATTGAGGGATTTGACATATGTGTTCACAGAAAGGTGGTGAAATTATAATTTTACCCCGCATTTTACACTAAGAGAAAGAAAATGTATACATTAAATCATAATTTTACTCCTTATTTGTAAATATATTTGTAAGTTCATCTGCACATGTAGCGTCACTGAAAATGAATTCATATTTCAGAATTAAAAACTAATTATAATTTAAGGAATGACAACGTGACGGATATTACCCGATACCCGTAAATACCCACCCCTGATACCCGCCCCGTTAAGTATTGGGGCCAGTACGGGGCTAAGGATTTCGCCCCGAAGTCTTATCGAGTTGGGGTTGGGTATTGGCAGTCCCAACCCCGCCCCGCCCCGCCCCGCCCCGCCCGGATACCAGATTTAATTTTTTTTTTTTGGGAAAAAAACTTTAAACTTTAGTAGTGAGTTGGTGAGGTTCGATCTCAAATACCCAAGATGAAAACAATAAATCTTAATCATATTGATTAATGCCTTTTTTGTTGAATTTTTAACTAACCTTAATAATTAATTCATTCAAAATTTGAGTTTTCTTAAAATAAAAAAACTAATTCAAAGACAAACTAAACTTTATCCCTAAATTAACTCCCTTCCTCTCGTCTTTGTCTCTGTCAAACTCGAACCCTTCAACTCCAAATCTCCACTAGTCCACCCAAGCCCAAAGACTCCACCGCCGCGCTGCGCTGTTCCTTTTTTTTTTTTTAAGATTTTTCCTTAACGGGGCAAGTAACGGGTAATTTTTTTATACCCGTCCCTTACCCAATTAAATCAGGTACGGGGAGGGGATTTCCTTGATGGGGCAGGGGAAGGCATACCTGCCCCGTTGCCATTCCTTATATTGTAAAGACTTAGCATGTGGTCAATTACATTCACGTGAACTTCTCATACATATTTAGATTTGGTTCAATTCACTTCCCTACAATCTTTACATTATATATAGTAAATAAAATATAGAAGTTATATAACACTTCGCTCTTGTACACTTTAATATTATATCACACATCTTCCTTTTTTCTTTTTTCACTACACTCGTGTACATGCAAGATGCAACCATTTCTTATATATACGTATACAAGCAGACACATTTATAACTTTCCTTTAGGCACTGAAACTTCGACGAATAGCATGAAATTTCTTACATCATTTCTTTTTGTTCCAAGTATAACGTGAGATTCTCATTTTGTAAAGAGCAAGGGGTCTTATCCTAATAGGGTAATAGTAAAAACTCCCCTTAACATATTATTTGATTTGGGCTCAGATCGGAATCCCCACCCTATATCAATCCCAAACTGTATTCAAGAAACATCATTCTCCCCAAACATTAGTTAGAACATATTTTAACGTTGTCCATGCTTACAAGTTGAATTATTACAAGTTATATTAAATTTCTTAATCAAAATTAAATAAAGTGATTAAAAAATGTAGCTACAATTTCAAGTCTTTTTCACCAGTCTAAGTTGTGTTTTATAATTTATTGTTGCATCTCAAAACACAAGTCAAAGTCAAATATGACATAATCAAGAATTAATATATTTGAGTTCCGATCTTGTAAACTCATTTTAATGAGTTTTAATGAGAAATAAGAGAGAGAAAATGAGTGAGATTGAATTGTGAAGATCTGTACAATATATGCAGGTCCCATGAAATATATAGATGTGATTAGTTTGACCAATTTTTATTTAAAAATAGAATTGGTGTGAAAACATAGGCATATCCATGTAATATGCGGACTAGGAATGGCTAAATTAAAATAGAATTCAGGGCCATTGTAACAATTATATTATACAAAAATATAAAGACTAGAAGAATTTCCTCTCAATTAATGGTTAAGGAAGGAAAACATTTATACAAAAAACCTCTCGAACTTGGGAGAGGGAGGACTTCGAGGGGGGGGGGGGGAACTTGGAAGAGGGAGGAGACGCCCTTCTCTCACTCCCATCTCACATCCATTCACAGTATACAATATAACTTAAATAATTGTCAATGGTGGTGGTGTTCCTCACATCTAATCACGCTTATAATGACAATACACGGTCACATGAGATGGTGATCTTTAGTAGCATGAGTGATGAATAGCATAAAGCCCTAAATAAAGTGTAAATGATGAAATCTCCTGATCCACATGTGAACCACCCTAAAACTTCCTTCTAAGTACCCCATTTCACCATTCAACTTCACTATATAAGATTATACTGTTGAACCTTAAATTATATTTTTATACTTAAATAATTCGATTCATGTGCTAATTAGATAAATTGAACATTTTACTAGCCTATTTTCACATCAAGTGAAGTATTATAATTGGAATATGTTAATTAATATTTTGAATGTCACATTTAATTCTTGACCTGTCAAACTATTTCTTTCAGTATCAAACTGCTCCATGAACGGAATCGAAGAAAACATTAGAAAGGAAAGAAAATTTGCTATTATAATATCAAAAATTTTAAATCGTAATTAGCGTGACAATGAAAGAAGTCAAGAACAAGATTGTGGCAAATTAATAACAAAATATCTTCAAAAATTTCGCAGCTACGTACATAAGTGAACAAATTTGCTAGTCAAGAACAACATTAATTATAGGATGAATAACACATATTGAATGATATAAATTTTACAATTTTATGTAGTGCACCTAGTGGCGTACCCATCAAAGTTTGAATTAGTGCGTTAATTGTGTCATTTTAATTTTAGTGTTTTTTTTTCTTTGAAAGTATAATTACAAATCTATATCAAAGCAACATAAATACGCACAAATATTTATCCTACTGAAACACATCGCCAAGAAAATCAACAATACAAACTCACATATAGTGGGAATACACACGACAATAAAATATAGAAAATACCCTATATATGGGATCGAACTAGAAACCTCTAAGTTTCAGTACCTCAGCCTAATCTCTAACCAAAATGGGCTAGGCCTCATTTGCATTTTAATTTTAGTGTTGATTCTTCATTGTTCTGTGTTTGTTACTTTTAATACCTAATTCGATTAAAATTAAATATGTTCACATGGAAGAGGCTTAAATTTATAGAACAAAAAATAATTTCATAAACATTTTTCTTAAATTTGTCGAAAAAACGATGCCACTATCCACGAACAACAATAAAAGACTTCATCACCACATTCACCAAAATGTGAACGAAAAAAGCACACATCGATTAATTAAAATATATAGCATTTAACGTCTACTTCACGGGGGCAAAATTGTAAATAAACTGATGTTGAACAAGGACTGGCCAAATGGGGTTTTACCTCCATGGTTCTAGTCCTGGTGAGGTGTATTTTTGGATCAAACTGGGGCGAATAGGGCAAATTGGTCCTCCAGTTGGGGAATTGGCGCTATCTAACATTTCATGTTATTGAGCGATCTAACCTTAACTTATGAAATTTGACAATTCTAACCTCGAACCCCACCTTTTTGGCACACTTTAACCTTTTTAACTTAAAAAGACTACAATACCTTTAAATTTTAATTGAAATAAAAATTGATAAATAAGAAATAGGTAAAAATTTTAAAAACATATCTTGGTTAAATTTGGTAGAAAAAAAATAAATTAATGAGAATCTAGGGATGATAATGGGTTGGATTAAGGCGCTTCACAGTCCGTCTAAAGCAGTATGAGGTGGACCGAATTTATTTTCAGGTCGGGCCAATGCGTGATCAAAATTTTCATCCCTCTATTAATCTATTTTTTGTCATTTTTAATTTCTTCTCATTTATTTTGCATTTTTATTACTTTTAATTAAATAGTCATCGTAGAGAGATTGCGGATCATAATACTTCTTCATTCAGGTGAGTTTTTATCAAGTTTACTAAAATATTAATACATATCCAATGTAATGATCGCAAAAAATGCCCAATTTTTCGTGAACTCGATAAGACCTACTTGAATGGAGAAGTATATTTATCATCTACAATCTCGCAAAGCAGGATAGACGAGAAATTCTGTCTTGATCCATCCGTAACAACTATTTAATTAAACGTAATAAAAAATATAAAATAAATGAGAAAAACTTATTAAACAAAAAAAATAATAAATAGATCGGTAGACGAATCGAAAATTCGATCGCATTGCCTGACCAGCACTTTGATTTAGTCCACCCCATACTGCTTTATGTATCTAACACAATGTAGTTCCTAAATTCTTATTGGTTGATTTTTTTTTTTTAAATGTAACCAAAATATTTTTTTATTTTTTTATCTATTTCTTATTTATGAATTTTTAGTTCAATCAAAATTGAAGGATATTATAGTCTATTTAAGTTAAAAATGTTAAATTGTGTAAAAAAAGTGTGATTTGATGTTAGAATTACCAAATTAAATGTTGGGGGTTAGATTGCACAATTATATAAAAGGTTAGGATTAGATAGTTCCAATTGGCGTCTAGTTGGAGATAGAATTAATTAATTAATGATGCAAGAAATCCACATACATATTTTCAATCACATGGGTCTTGGCATAGTATCTTATCATATCTTATCTTATATATATTAAAGTAGGATAGTGGTCATATGCAAGTTTTCCTGCCAAAACCACTATCCTACTTTTATATGTTTTTTTATTTTATAATAATAATAACAATAATAATTATTATTATCCATTATCTCTAGCAAAAAATAATACTTATCCATTAGTTACATTTTGTTATTATTTTATTTTATAACAATATACAAAAGTTTATATATATATTTTTATTATATATATAATATGCTATTTGTTATCTATTAATATTTTTTATAAATATTCTATTAATTTTTAGATAATCTTCAAAGATTTAATATTTCTTCAAAATTATAACAATTCATAGATATATTTCAAATATTGGGTTATTAAGACTTCTTCTTATTTCGATTAAGTGTCTATTCGTGATATTAATGATATAATAATAAAGTAAAATTAAATCAGTTTCAAAATTTTTACTTTAATTCAATACGATAAATCGCATGTCATAAAACTTAGGGCTATAAATTTAGTATATTACTTAATTTATTATTTATTTTTCTCTGAGAACCTATATTGGTAAAAATTTAAGTTAGAGGGATATGATAGTAACAATATTTGATGATAATAATTTAGATTAAAAATAAATAATTGTTTTAATTCTTTTTAGACAGAAAGCTGTTAAAAATTAATTTTAAACTTAAATGATAAATCATATATAATTTATCATTTGTTACAATATTGCTTCGCTTGGGTTTTTTGTAACAATAGACTGTTTACTTTAGATTTTTTAGAATAGATTTAGTAAATATGAATGAGGAAATGCGAAAAATAAATTTTGTAAGAATATATGATGGAAAATGAATATAGAAAATAATTCATTCTGATAAAAAAATATCATCCACACCCTATTGAGATCGGGATATGGGTGTAGTTTCCATACTCAATATGAAATTAATTTTGTAAAAATTTATCATTCTCATTTTTATTACTTAATAGTATTGTTCTATGAATGACAATTTAATTAGTTTTGTACTAAGTAAAAATATTATACGTTTCAATTTGATTATATTCATGTATATTAGTAATATATGTTTATGAGTGAGCAGTATGCAATAAAATTATGATTATTTAAATTTTCAAATTACTACGTATTTATTTGCTAATTATTTTATTCCGTACAATGCACCGATATACAACTAGTATAGGATGAATAAGAAAACAGTGAGATTCTAAAATTGAAACAAGAATTAAATGTTGTACTCCCCTATTTTTAACTTATCGTTACAATTATTTTACATATGAAATTCACATACCAAAGTCATTTTGTTTGTTGTTGCTCTTAATTTTTAATTATTATTCAAAATATTGAAAACCTGTTTACTTTTCATATTTTTGAATTTAATGCACATTTTCAAAATTATAGAAAAATTTTTGGAAAGAAAAATCAAAATGGTATTTCGTCGTTTTGAGTATAATTTTCAGTATATATAGTTTTGAGTTTCTTTTAGTATATTTAAAAATTGAAGACACTCAAAGAAAATTTCTAAGGATTATGGAGTGAAAAAGTGCCAAATGGCCCATTGTTATTGGGGGATCAAGGGGCCCGCCTCCTAATCCTCCAATAACTGGGGACCATGTGATACTTTTCCACTATATAAGAGAGATGTTAGCTCTTTATAGCTGGACCAGACACTCAAAATAAGAATAATAATTTTTTTTCTAAACTTATTACACTCAAAAAACAGAAATTGAAAATGAACAGAAAACTTAAAACTAAAAACTCCAATACAAGATAATTAAAAAAAAAAAAATCCAGTACAAGGATATATAACATGCCCGAAGGTTTCTTAAGTTATTGCATCCATGTGTGTGTGTGGCTACAAAAATATCTCCAATAACAAGAATATATATATGGAAACGAATTCAAAATTCGAAGACCAAAGCCTGATTTTGAAAATAGTAGAATGTTCGATGAGATTCTATCACAATCTATTTGTAGTTGTCAATTTAATTACTTTCAACACATCTAGTCTGAGAAGAAGAGAAAACATATAATTAAAGGAGGATTATAAAAAAACCGTGTTAACGCATTTATTATTATTACAAACTTTATGCAAAAAAGTCATCATACGTAAATTGAGAGGTCACACAAGAAGTGCCACACAAGTCAATTTATACGAATTTTCCTGGAAAATGGTTTCAATGGGACCACATATGTGACATTTGAAGAAACTGTTTTTTTTTTTTCAAAGCTTGAAAGATAAGGTTCACAATAATATATGAGATACATATCAACAACTATTATTTATGCCCAAATTAGAACACATGTAAGTGGTAATTAGAATATATAAAATATAATTATTATTTTAATTTTGGGGGGTGGGGGTGGGGTGGTCAATAAATTCCTAAAATAGTATATCTTTTGTCCATTCTTTCTCAATTTTATTAGTATTATTATGCTAATAATATATATATATATATTAATGTTCTCCCAAAAAAAAAAAGCATTATTATCCTAATAATATAATAATAATAATTATAAAAATGATGACTTTAGTATGAATCATCGTCCAAACGTCGAAGCAAAACCCTAATAATACGAGGCTTCATCACGAAGCTTTTAAGGTTGCCTAGCTTCTTTGGGAAGACACAAGCGGAAGCCTCGATATATATTCATAACACACACAATGAGTTGAGATAGTCAACCAATAGTATCCCCTTCCTTGTCGGCTGCTCCCAGTATATATGCTGCATATTTTATTTTATTTTATTTTTTAAGAATAATTATAATATAATACATCACAAGGCATAAATTTGTCTACTCTAGTCTCCTCCTCTCTATTTTACCACTGCCTCGATCGATATTACCTAATGAATATCAACCCCAATAAAATGTTCTTGTGGCAAGTACTGCTTGTGTGATTGATTTAATTCGATTACTTAAGTTACTGTGAACGCTAATTTTTTATTTTTAGTTTTTTAGTCTCGGGGTACTTTGAGAAAGATTGAAGAGTAAAGTGCATGGTAACTCGGGAGAACTAGGAAAGAAGATTCCCGAAAATATAAAAACTAAACTTCAAATCTAAGGAAGTCCAAGATATTTCCTATATGTAGTATGGTAGAGAAGTGTAGTTGAAGCACTGCAGAAAAATTTGGTGTAATGTATAATAATAAATGGGAAATGGTTACTTTCATATTTGTTGGTATGTATAAATATGTATGTCTGCAAGTAAAAATATACAGAGACGGGAAGGTAGTATTAATTTTTCACAGATATAACTTTAGGGACACTCCAGAATGACACTGGAGCTAAACCCTATGTAGGCGAATTAAAGAGGTGAAATGTCCACTAAAGAATATCTGTTGCCCCATTTCCACTCTACCCCTGGCCTTTTCTTAAATATAAAATTCTATCCTATAGCTCTTTGTTAAATATTTTACTTTTTTTTTTTTTGCAGGAAGACAACGCGCACGCATTTTTGAAGGAAGACAACGCGCAAGCACAACACAAAGACACTACACGTAATCTAATAAAATCATACAAGAATTAAATATTTTACTTTTTTTTTATTAAATATTTTACTTTCTTGATGATCATATATAAGTCATAACATACTATATACATATAACAAGCATGCAAGAATTAATTAGTTTTTCTTTTGTTTTTCCCCTAAGTCATGATCAAATTGCTTGACTATTGAATTGGGGTCGAATTAAATTAACCAGTTCAGTTCGGCTCGGCTCGGCTTGACTATAATTAGAAAAAATAATAACCAAGAACGCGTAATTGCACAAATTATTATATATTGCACAAATTATTATATATGCAATTAATTTCATTGTGGAGGGACCAAATTATTATTATATATAAATAGGTGCATAATTACTTCTTTGATTATGCATATATAGGCAAGGTCCAAGGGAACCCCCAGACGTGAATTTACACATAAACAAAACCAAAACTTGACGCCCAAGCAACCTAATTTAATTGTTTTTCTATAAAATAAATAAATAAATAAATAAAAACATTCTTTTTCATTAGTCTCTTTCCCAAAAATATAAAGCAACAGAATTCTGACTCCCCCTCTCTCTCCCCTGGCCTTCTACAAGATCAAGAACAGGATTCATTTGTTCGCTTGGTTACTAATGTGAAACGTCCTTTTACAATTTATTATTATTATTTCTCTCTATTAATTATTATCAATTTTAAGTGCTTTTAGTTTATTCTTTTGCTTAATTATTTCTTTCTTTTCAGATTATAATTAGCTAGAGATCAGGCGGTGGTGGAGGAAGGTGGAAAGGAAACCCCAGTTCTGGGATGGGAATAAGAACAAAAGGGAAACTAATCATTAATAAGAGAAATCATGACTTGGTGTAATGACTTAAACGAAAGAGCCCAGCTGCAAATCGTTTCATCATCTCCTGATCAAGAAGACAGTGCTGTTATTAACTCTAAAATTGATCATCTCAAGTTTATAGCTTGTCCCTCCTGCGGCCACACCATACAACTTCAGGATCAGGTATATATAATAATCAATCCTTCTTTTTTTTTTTTTTTATGAAGGCTTACGTTTTAGATTAAGTAGTTCGGTATGGTACGTATTGGGTAGCTTCGAAGCTTTGTAAACTTTTGGTAGGGTTTGAGTTTCTTGATTTTTGAAACTCATTTCATTGTATAATTAATTAATGCAAAGTACAATTATCTTGAAATTTGAATATTCAGACAGGACTGCATGAGTTGCCTGGTCTGCCAGCTGGGGTGAAGTTTGATCCTTCTGATCAAGAAATTCTGGAACATTTGGAGGCCAAGGTAGGGTCTAATGCCCGGAAATTGCATCCTCTTATTGATGAATTTATTCCAACAATTGAGGGAGAAAACGGGATCTGCTACACTCATCCTGAAAAGTTGCCAGGTAATTTAATTGAAAATTCGAGAGTATAAATATTATATTAAACTGGTTTAGTTGATTCTTTGAAACCAATAATTGATGTTAATTAGTTCAGTTATTCATATCTAGGAGTATCGTGTTAACCTAAGATTAATCAGTGTATATGATAATTGCTTGAAAGCTTTATATGTATTTATGCCTTTTCTTGTCCCACATGATTGTGACCAAATTAAATCCATAGAACTCAGAATTATTGTGTAGTAATAATTAATAATATGACATGTTTATATGGTAAAATTAAATAAAATGCCTCCCGAGGGACGTGTGTTTCTTACTGTCACATATCAATATTTAGCAAGTCAACCTGCTCACCACGGGGCAATGAAGCATGGTTGAATACACACATATATGTACGTGTGGTGGTGAATGAAATGCTTTTTGTCCTTTCCTTGTCAAGTAAGATGTCCAAAAAACTCATCAACTTTGATTTAAAATAAAGCTTAATGTGCGTGACTAATTACGATAAATATAAAAGATTATAAATGCTATATTTTGCTTTATCAATCTGAAAAATATTAAAAATAAATTTTAGGGTTCTAATTAACATGTCATGCCTGGTGTAAGGTTATAAATCATATAATTTGTGGTTTTAATCTAAGTATTGATTTCGAGGTCGGTTAGTCAATTAAATGAGCAATATAACTTTTTAAAATCTCCATTAATATTTAGACTGATCTTACCATCAATCGCGTTCAACAAATGGAATTAGATATAACATTTTCATGTGGAATACATTAGTTTTAATTGTTCCTCAATACTTACTAATTCATAGGAACAAATTTTTATATGTTGCTTATTGTTTCATATATAGTATATTAAATCTATTGAATTTGCAGGAGTGAACAAGGATGGTCAAATCCGTCACTTCTTCCACAGGCCCTCAAAGGCATACACAACCGGGACAAGAAAACGCCGAAAGGTACACACAGACACAAATGGTGCCGGAGAGACCAGGTGGCACAAAACCGGCAAGACTCGACCAGTTTCAATAGGCGGAACCATAAAAGGGTACAAGAAAATCCTGGTCCTCTATACAAACTACGGCAGGCAACGAAAACCTGAAAAAACCAACTGGGTGATGCACCAATATCACCTAGGAAATAACGAAGAAGAAAGAGACGGAGAATTAGTGATTTCAAAAGTATTCTACCAAACTCAGCCAAGACAGTGTGGATCATCATCAAGCAATATTGTCAAAGACAAGAAATTATCCAAGAATGTAAGCAGCAGACACGACAGCAATCATCATAACATTATCCCATATGTGAAAGATAAGGATAATTTTGTTGAGTACTATAATACGGCTACTCCTTTTATCTCGTACAGCGTGGGGAGCCAAAATAGCGACAACCCGTCTCAGATTATTCCTAATTTCGTCGTGCATGGTGATGGTTCATCCTTTTTTCAGGTTTCTTCGAGTGCAAGCAAAGGCAAATGAGGAGTAAGATTGACAAATTAAGGTGGTATTTTATTAGGGTGAGGAATAATGATACCTTTTTTTAATGGCAGTTGTTGCTTGCTGGGGAAATAATTAAGTTATATTCATGCAATATAGGAGGAATAAAACTGTGCTGATGATTAATGTTTCGTAGAATTATTTAGTAGGTCATGTATGTACACACACACATATATATATACAACGTTTATATAGTAGGAACCTAATCTTGTAATATTTATATATTGTAATTTGATAATTTTATATATGACCTTTACACGATCAATTGCCATCTTTAACTTTCGAAATTTCATTGTCATTCTTTCTTATAATTAATTTAATTTTGCTAACTACGTCATTATTGATTGAGAGAAGCTCTCCCCCATAAGCATTTCAAAACATACACGTTGTGCCGTATGTCGCTTCTATCCTCTTTTCACCTGTAAATTCTCTATATTTACACCTTCTTTAATTAATTGTTTCTAGTTTCTACTTAAAATTAGTTGGATTCACTCCTAAACCGGTATACTAGTATGATGATAATTACCAAATTCAAACATGAATATTTCACAGAATCCACTAACTCATCATAATACGCATGTTTGATGGATAAAAGACGGAAAAGAAGAAATTTTCTACCTTTATAGAAAACAAAAAACTGAAGGGGGAGATGGGAATTTTTTCCATGGAAAAAATGTGCCAAAATATGCTTACAGGGTTGTACCATGAAATTTCAATTACATTTCCATTTCTCTCAAACACACAACACAGAGATGAAACTATTTTCCATGAATGTGACATTTTTCATGGAAAAAAAAATGCCAATCAAACAAATATGAGAGAGAGAGAGAGAGAGAGACTTCTAGCGGTCCCTTACACTAATACGGTATATACAATAATATATTATTATGAACTCAAAATTTACATGCAATAGCAGGAGCTATGCAACCAAGAATGAGGAAAAATGGGAAGAAAAGGGAGAACATGTAGGGTAAAAGAAGCTTTAAGAATAAAAATTCCAAACATCATAACAATTTAGAGGACAAGCATAAGCAGCACCATCGTAGAAACCTTTGGTTGCAACTTGGAAGAGACGGAGCTAAGATCAGCCACAACTGCAGCCCCCGGATGACTACCCAAGCTCTGAACAAAAACTACAAGGACTTTAGATTATCAACTTACTCAAGAAATTTATTCCCTGCATTTCACATGTTGATGCTCGGTCGCTTCACCTATAAAATGAAGATGCAGTCAACACACTCATTTTGATTATGACTTCCGGAGGACGCATTTCTAGTAGAGAGCTAGAATATCCTTTTTGTTGGGATTCTTCAATTGGATAAGCTCGGCACCAAAATTATGTTTCGTGAGTTCTTGCTTTAGCTTCTGAACAGTGAACTTAGTATGGTCTTCCATATTTGTTTGCTGGCTATTAGTTTGTTCCTTGCCCTTGAATATAAAGCCACCATCTTCAGGTGTGGAAAACTTCAGAGACTAGTTGTGCTTTTAAACCTCTTGTTTCCTCTGGGCACTTGCTCATCTCCATCTGTTCCATGAACAGAGTCGAAACACATTTCATAATAGTCATCTGTCCTAGCATGTTTTTCATGTGGGATTGTTCTGAGTTTACTGTTTGCTGTTCTTTCATTAAATTTAAGAGCAAATACTTCTTGAGAGACTTCGTCAAGCTTGCCTTGGGTACTTGCAGCGTAACAGAGAGGGCTTCTGCCCTGTTGTTTGCTTCTGCATGTGCCGCACGCTGTTTCTCCAACATGTTTTCGAGTACATGAACTGTATTCTTCCTCTGGTTATTGCTCGATGCCAAAAGTGACTCCATTTCTTTTTCTTGTTCTCTAAGACGAGCTTCCAGCATTGCAACTTTAGACTGAGTATCCATTTCAGCAACTTGGTGCCGCTCTACTTCACCAGCCAATTCAGCCTTTTGCCTCTCCATATTCTCAAGTTGCCTCCCTGCCCTCTCAATTTGTGTTAATCTTTCCATTGATATTTGTTCAAATTGACTTTTTTCCCTTTTGTGCAGTAACTGTCTCTGCTCTAGCTTTATCAGCTAACTCAGCTGCTCTTAGAGATTCTTTCTCAGCTGCTTTACACCTTTCTTGGACTTCCTCAAATCTATTATACTCAGCACAGTACTTCTGCTCCAGGTGAAACTTTTCCTGTTCTAGAGTCCTAGCTTCTCTTTCAAATGATTGTGCTGTAGCATTCGCGCCTTCTAAACTCTCAACCAACTCCTCGATTTCAAGCTTCAAAGATGATATTTCTCCATCATAGTTCTTTATCTTTGATTCAGCTGCGTGTGGAAAGCACAGAAAGCACCGTAGAATTGAAAATATGTATGTGTGCATATAAGCTACCTGAAGATACATGCACCCTAACAGAAAAAAACCAATCCTCAGACTCCTAGATCAGTAATTCAGCATCATAGTTAGAAAGCAGAAATGCATTATCTTGGGGCTTCACGTATATAAGCTGACTAAATTTGATCTGATTTTGTGAAACTGACTTCTTTATACAAAGAAAGAACCAGAGAGCATCCTTCTTAGATATCCATGTTGGATCCTCACAGATGGGAGCTAAGTGTGCAATTATGATTTAAATATTTAAGCACAAGAATCATAGAAAGCCTATAGACATTGTTGAGAGAACAAGCAAGCTGTAAGAGAGTCAATTATTAATTGTAACCCATTGTAAATGATGTTTCAAATTCTTGCTTATGAACTCACCTCGAACTCCAAAATCATAGTTGTCAACTGCTGCTCAGCTTGTTCAATATTTGATGCCTTATTCTTTATTTCCTCTTCCTGCCCATTCACACATGAGACGTTAATCAACCAACAAGATCTGAATGAAAGCAAAGAGATGAAATTGTCCAAAGAGAAGAGATTTCACTTTTTCTGCAAGGATCATAGAGAAATCCATTCTTAGAGCTTCTTCCTTCAACTCTGCTTGATTAATTGCATGAAAATGGGCAGCTGAATCCTTCTCAAGAGATTCCTTCACTTCGCTGACAGCAATTTCATATTTCCGCTTCCACTCTTCTGCCTCTTCTTGGGCAGACTGTGCTTTTTCCTGGGCTGCAGCTAACTGTGCTTCAGCAGCAGAACTCTTTGACCTGAGCATTGTTATCTCTGCACTGGTTTGCTCTTCTCCAGCCTTCTTCTTTAACAAAACCTGCTAATACTTCTTTCTTCATTCCATGGACTCCTGCCTCAGTGTACCAAATGTTTTTGACAGGCTTGAGCATCTCTCTTCTAAAACACTACATTTACCCTGCAAGTCCATTAAACGATTCATATAATCATCAGCAAGCTTCTTCTTGTCATTGATAGCATCTTCTTAACGGTTCAAATATTCAGATTTATACTTCTCGCTGGCTTCCAGCTGCTTGCTAAGCAAAATAATCTTATCTTCAATAGAACGACATTTAAGTGCAACAGAACTCTTCTCTGTTCCCAGTTCGTCTAATTGCTTCTTGATGAGGTCGGGAAGCGGACCTTCCAAACTGGATTGCAAAACTTCATTAGATATAGCCTCAAATGCAAAACCATAAATGAGCTGATGCAAACCTTTGCTGTAAGAACTCTATTACTTTATGCCACTTCTCTGGTCCGTGACATGAAGCTTCATACTTTGACAGAAGTCCATTGAGAACCTGCAAGAAACTCAGGAAGCATCACTTTTTCTCGTACTTTAGTTACCCGAACAGGACTGAGCTAGAGAAAAACCAAAAGGCCAGATAATAATTTTTCAATGCAAGAAGTTCTGACACTGAAGGCTTGCCTTGAGAACTCTATCTATATTTGCTTCAGGAGCATGACAAGCAGTTCTTAGCTCCTTTTCCATGCTCCGTATAGCATCTGAACAAGATCGATAAGCCTCCCTAAAAGCATCTCTTCTAATATCCTGCAAAAAACACCTGTTTATTCAAACACCTAAAACATTGTTGAATGCTGTGAATATTCATGCAACTCCTGCTTGCTCTCAACTAACCACATAAAATTCAAGACTCAAATAATACATAATTGAATGACATCCAAATAAACAACACTTTCTCCATAGTTGCAAAAATGTAAAGCAAAGCAAGTTGAACAAAAGGCGTTAGTAAGAAAAACATTGGTGACTATGACCAGCAGTCACCAATTTTTGCCACGTGTATGCTTAGATACTCTGCAATCTCCACAACAATCTGAAAGGCTATGGATTTACCTCAAAAGCCTTCTTCAAGAAGTGATGCAAACGGGTTTCGTATTTTTGCCTACCTGAACCAGCTCCTACTGCATTAGCATCAAACATGGCCACTGACTTTTGAACTGCATCCTCATGGGCCTCTCTCAGTGCAGCCTAGAAAATAACTAAGAATTAGTAAGCAATCAGAATAAATTCAAGCTATAGAAGAGATTCAGCACTCACCTCCTCTGGAGGCTTGGAACGGTCAAAACCAGAAATGTACAGTTCAGAGGCTAAATCATATGCTCTCTGACACTCAGCTTCTTCAACACTCTGAAAAGAAAAGTGACATAGATCTCTAAAAGAAGTATCAGAATATAACTGCAATATACTTTCATTTAAATCTAATGCAATATGAACTTAACAGAGCACAAAATATAAATATTCCTGTGAGAGTCGACAAAAGAAGAAAGAAGAAACCTGCAAGTTAATTTTCTGCATGAGAGAAGAAACTCAGATATGCATTCTATCAATAGCTAGTTTTTAATTAAATCTGTAAGCTATAGTGGTATTTATTTCAAGCAGGTAGACAAACATATTCATAACATTTCAAGAAATCCTTTAAAAATCATTGACCCCTGTGCATATAATGGCCAACCCACTCAGAAAGTTTCTCTCAGCTAGTATGGGAAGTAATTCTAAGATATGCATTTATGTTTATGTATAATCAACACGGAGCATTTACTTGTGGGCTGTAGCAAATGTAAACAGTACATCATTCTTCTGATCACAAATGGGGTAGGCCAAATATTGTTTTATGTATAATCAACACAGAGCATCTACTTGTGGTCTGTAGCAAATGTAAACAGTACATTATTCTTCTGATAATGAAAAGGGTAAGCCAAAATATTGCAAAAAAGTAACCACCATAGTGTTCTAGATTAATAAGAAATTGGAAAATTTGGGAAGGCAGGCAGAACCAAATTTATCTGTAAATAACAAGTGACCACTGAAAAGTAACCTGCCACGAAGACATTATTGCAGGCACCACACCATTGTTCAGCGCATCAAGGAAAGATTGTGCAATACGGGCAAGAATTGGTCCCGTCATCACTGTGGCCCCAACTTGCTTTGCCTTGTCCTCTCAAAGACAAATCTTGTTAAAGCATCAAGACCAGATCTAAATTCAGGCCTTAATTTGTCCAACTACATTCAAACAATAAATACCGTAAAAATGATTCCACTTGTGACCATAATTATTAAAAAGACATTGTCTCTTGTCATAATAGGAAAGAAGAACTACTGACTGGAATCTGATCAAGTCGCTGGAGATCAATCTCATTGCTTAGAGGTCACACTAGGGTGAAGCATTCTCTGTCTGGAAAAAGAGCACGAATAGACTCCCGAATCTGTCAATATTTTCCAATCAAATAGACAATAGATGATTAACTTTTCAAAGGAAACAACAAAATAAACATCAGACCCTCAGCCCGCAGTTATTCACATTTCACATCAGAAATTAGATACAGCCAGAAGGGATAACCTCATTTTTGGCAGCAACATCCTTTCTGCTGCCTTGAACTGGCCGCAAAGCAAGCTCTAGGTAGTCACGTGGAGGAATCTTATGGTTATCCTCAGTCAAATCCAAGTAAAAATCCTATTACATATATGAATATTGAAATAAGAACAAGCCCTACAAATAGAGACCCAATGCATGTTGTGAAACTTATAAGTTGGTTGATGTCTACAGATCCAAATCATCCAGAATATAGTTATAAAAAATTTATCCTGTAGGAATGGAATCATAGACAGATTAAATATTGGTTATTTAATTATCAATTACCCTAAGAAGCCAAACAAAAATTGGAGAGAATTGACCAAGCTCTGAAGCTGTGCTTCTTCCTCCAGATCCTCTAACCCGAATATGCTAAGTCATCTCAGTAACAAGAGAGAGGCGATCAAGAGCAGCTTCATCGATTCCACCCATCTGATAATAAAGAATAAAATAACCACATGCTTTTACCTTTCAACTATACACCACTAAGAT
Source organism: Nyctanthes arbor-tristis (assembly GCA_963692815.1). Classification (NCBI taxonomy): domain Eukaryota; kingdom Viridiplantae; phylum Streptophyta; class Magnoliopsida; order Lamiales; family Oleaceae; genus Nyctanthes; species Nyctanthes arbor-tristis. The sequence continues at coordinate 18,559 of CAVNYN010004999.1, forward strand.
AAGAAATGGTTAGAACAAGAATCTACCAAAATTATGCGTTAATAGATCGCCACAATCATAAAAACGTTGAATGAAATAAAGTGAAGGCTGATAGGATAAACAGACATCAACTTATAGGAGACTGTGATGGATATGCTACTAGTGACTTAAGTTTAGATTCTTACATTAGGAAAAAGTTATTAATATTTTTAAAATATTCTAATACTTCATTTTTTTTAATGGTTGTTTCCAACTTAACTAAACTAGTAAAAACCTGATATAAAGGGATCTATATGCATTCTAAACGGAAAAACTTGAGGGCTTGAATAAATATATGTTCCTTTACCTGGTTCTATATGAACATGCTTGATAGGAGAATGGCCAAGGAGAATACTTGTGTGCTATATGTTCCCTGTCAAAATACAAAAGCTTAAGGCGCAAAATAAAAATGGTATGAAACAAAAATATGAAACATAAATACATAATTGTAGTATGTCTGCTAGCAGTCATGGAAGCACTGTTTTTCGATGAAATTATGACTCGGTTGCTAAAATGGCTTTAAAAGAAAAAGATGCACTACCTTTTCCAAGTCTAGATCACAGCTAAATGAATCGGGAACAGTGAAATATGGAAAATATGTCTGGTTCAAGTAGAAATGTATGGATGCATAAAGAGCAACCAAAGAAGAAACAAGTGCTCCCATAATTTTTATAGCCCATGTTATACCTCCATGTTATTTTATTTCAAAATAGAAATTAGTCAAACCATTTTTATCCACGTATTTTGTGAGACTCACATGTATAGCATAATTCTCCACCACTCATTTCCATTCATTCTGTTTCTATTTTGAAACAAAAATAGAATAGGATTGGTTTGATTTAGATTCTCCAAAATCAATTCTCACTCAAACTCATTTTCAACCCCACGTTCATCTATTAAAATAATCTTACACTTAAAATTCATAATTATTCCTTACTTTTCAACAACACATTCTCCTATAAACATCACTTTTTCACAAAATCAATTCTCAAAAATCTAAATCAAAACACTTAACAGGAATATAATTGAAATAACTATAACAATAGTATGAACTTGAGGATACAGAGAGCATTTAACTATGTAGGGAATATTAATAAAGGGGAATTATTAAACATAATAAAGTTCGAAGAAGGGAATGTAACTGTTTGGTCATACGCATCAATTCCTTCTGTATCCAAAATCAAAAGATTGTATTCCATTCCATCGAGAGCAGTTCTCCTTAGCGGTGCACTCCACAACCAAAGACCTTTGGTACAAGGACGATGTGTTGAAGCCACTTGAAATCCACGACTCCTCCCAATAAGCTACAATCATAAAATGCTGGAAGCTATCAGTCAAATATGTGATATCTAAAACAGTTACCATCAAAGTTTAAAAGATACAACAGTAATCCAGAAGGAAAAACAAGACAATGCAATTTAAGCGTGTGTTTCACTGTTTGGATCACATCTAAATTTTCTCATAAATTTATAAATTCAATCAGTTTCAACCAAACATTTCTTGGAATTTATCACAGCCTTCAACTATTACTCAATCTCAACTAGATGTTAACGACCTTTAACTTAAACATTTTAATTTCTAATGGAAACCAGACACTAACTTAGAGACAGTAATGAAACAACTGATGACCCAAGAATGGGTACCACAGGCACAAATTCAAACTACAAATGGAATCATCATTTAATCTTTTACCACCTCAACCTCAGAGCCAACCAGCTCCAATCTTCAAGGAGAATATGTTCAATCTTAGACCTAAGAGGATAGAATATCTTGAAGCTCGGAACTTCATTTCATATAGAAGGCTGCAAAAGATAATTACTCAAGACTGATAGTTTCCTTTCCTTGATGTAAAATCTATGCGCCTGTTAGGCCATTGGCAAACTACTATATTTATTTATTTATTGAAATAAGAGAGAGAATGAGTAGAGTTGAATGGTAGTAATTTGTGTAATGCATGTGGGTCCCAAAGATATATGTGAATGTGATTTATTTGATCAAATTCAAATTTAAAATAGAATGAAATATAATTAGAATGCTAACATATCTATGCACTTGGCTACTTGCATAATCATGGAATCACTGGATTCCTTTTACTAAAAGATTCCAAGAAAACTTTCTCATCATGAAGATTATAACTATTTTTTAGCAGGTCAAGTTCTAGGGAACTTTATTTTAAGATCTGGTGAACAAGCAAAATTTAATATCAACCATATATTCTCTGGAAAGAAACAGAAGACAAAATTTCATAGACTTTTAACTTACTGTCAATTTTTGGAAAGTGCAACCCCAATAACCAAAAAATTTTGTGGTACTGTAAACCCCTTAACATATGATTCCTAACAAATTATACGTCAAGGTTAATTGATCTTAAGGGGAAAGATCAAAGTTGGGAGCTTTATAAAAATTTTGATTTATTTACTAGAATAAGTCCTGAGGATGCAATAAAAGGTTATTGGGAGGTGTGAAATTTTATTTTATTTTATTTTTTTTTTTGGTGGAAAAATATGTCGTCGGTATTAAAGTTGGTTTAGATAAGTTTTATATAAGCTCTCCATAACAAACTCTACGGTATCAAACCAAAACCCTAATTCTGCAAAGAACACTAATTCCTCAAACAGTAACTTAGAAAATGCAATTCTCGAGATCAATAATACAGTTATCGCTAACCAAAAAAATAATAATAATGATAATAATAACAATAATAATCACACAAAAAATTACAAACTTTCAGAGTACAAAAAGAAAAAGAAAATCTAAAATTCCTAATGTTCTCTAATTGTATTAAAATCACCTGATTTAATATGAAGCTCTTGCCTTGGCGAGCGCGACCGCAAACAGAGACTATACCAATCGGCTCCTTGACGAGCTGAAGCAATGCGACCGCCTCTGGGTCCATCTGGAACCTCCCTTTCTCATCGCAGTACACTAGACGGATTGGCCTCGCGTGTCCAGCAGCCATATTAGCCGGTCTGGGAGGAGTCGACGGTCCCGGGGACTCCTGCTGCGGCGAGTCTCGGACGGAACCTCTGCCAAAAATCCGCATCATATTTCCAGTCTTGAATTTTCCTTTTCCGAGCGAATATGACAACGGTGATCGGCGTGATGTCTTCTTTTTTAAATGGGGGGAGGGAAAAGAACGGCCATCCTTTTGTCACCGGGTGGACTTATATTTTCAGAAATTTTTAAAAATACCGATAAATTATTCAGGCTTCGTATATCAGATCAAATAAAAAATATTTTAGAGCTTGTTTGGTATAATTTATTTTTGTAATTTATAAATTCACCTCTCATGATTTGACTGTTGATTCCACAACTATTCAACAATCATCACATATTTTAAACTTTAAATAAATCTCCATAACTCATTTCCACTCTTTATAAATTCCCTTTATAAATTGATTTTATAAATCTAACTAAACGGGTCCTTAATTTTATAAAGATAAATGTAAATAGATTGACACGGCAAATTCCATCCAAGAAGGAGAAAAAAAAAAGACTAACACAGCAAAATGCAACAAATGGGTTGTTCTAATTATAACGGTGAGGAAACCCTTATATCGGTGATCTAATTAGTTTGCAGTCCGGCTATAAAACTAAATAAAGCTCTTTTTAATGAGCCTTACTGCTCACATAGCATAAACAAAACTAAATAAAGCTCATTTTAATGAGCCTTATTGCTCACATAGCATAAATATAACAAAAACAGCTCCCTTGAGATAACTTTTGTTAGATTTATGCTACGTGAAATTAAAGCGTCATATTTATCTTCTTAAAAAATTTCATTAGGTTGAATCACCAAGATCCTAAGTGAGCCAATTGGTTTGGATCACTAGAAGTGTAAGAATCCCCTCGAGGGTATTGGGTCTCTCTAGAGTTTCTAAGTACATGAGAGTAAAAATTAGTTATCTTCAAGCCATGGTGGGGGTATTTATAAGAATGAGTTATTATTAACGACATCACCTTTTTGTTCCTAATCGTTAGTATGGTAATCGCCTTATTCTATCTAGTTATTGTGGTCAGCTTGCGATCCCTTTTTATGTTACTGTTTATTAACTATTCCTAACCCATTTTATATTAACCTTGTAAGTTGTAATTACTTATAGAATATTAATTCTATAATCAACCAGGTTATTTGATTCATTTAAGTTTAAGTTGACATTTTCACCCCTACGATCTCCAAATTATATTTAAGAGAGAGAGAGAGATTGATACAAAATGTCCCATAGATCTAAGAAAGAAAATCGCTTTTCTTTGATAACCCTGGTATGTTTCTTGTGACATACTATCCAGTTGGCATAACTTTAAGATTTTCTGTCCATACCTAGCCTTAACTTGGTGTCAGTTTCTCCCTAATGGTCTACTCCTTGTTGAAAGCTTGATGCTTTTAGACGAGCTCGACTAAGGTCCTTTTAGCCATATTCCTTGTGAGGGGAACACTGTTACGTGGTCGCTTATTGTGCTCTTTTTTTTTTTATCAGTAAAGGTAAGTATATAAACTGATCAAAATCTTGGAGAACAACTACTCCAGGCAAACTCGGGTATACATGTCAAATAACAAGAGAAATAAAAAAGCTATAGACCCAATACTAGAGACTCGTAATGGACCAAAACATTAGGATACAATGTGAACATTACTTTGTATACATGTGTTTTGATCCTATATGTGAAGTGTTCGGTTTCGGGTTGAATTCGTTCAAAAATTAGTTTGTTTCTTGTTGTTCAGATGTGATAGACAGTGCAGGCAAGTGCAATCCTTTTGGATTTGCTGTGCGAAGATGTCCCTCGGACCTCTTTTTTGATCCATTTTGATGCACTGGCTATGGTGGACATTGATCTAGAGATGCCAAGCCATGCTTTGATTGGTCTCCGTATCGCTGAAATGGCAGGGCATTGGAAGAAAATATGGTCCACAGATTCCGGTTGTGTGTTGCAAAGTGCACATTCTTTGGTAATATCCAAGTTTATCCTTGGTAAGCAATCTGGACTTAGCACTCGACCATAGAATAAAAACATGTTTTGGGGTGTTACATGCACTACAAACATCCGTAGCCCAGGATTTCTTTGTTCCTCTCGGCCGGAAGTATTCATATGCTGCAGAAATCTAAATTTTTCCATCAAGTTCCCAGCTGGACAGTTTAGCGATGGCGGTTACTGATGACCCTTCTATTTGGCAAACCATGTCTCCGATTGCTAGCAACTTTTTAAGCAACGGTGAGTCATCTCTTTTAAATTGCCATTGCCAAATTGAGGTAGTTCTAAGGTACTCGTGATGACCCATCGAACCCAAAGAGTATCTTTTTTGCTATGAATATTCCAAAGGGATTTGGCGAGAAGTGAGGCATTCCAGGCCTTAATGTCTCGAAATCCCAAACCCCCTTCAGCTTCAGGAAGGTAGATTTCCTTCCACGAGACGGCAGGATGCTTAGACCTCCAAAGAAAGTTCCGGCAGAGTCGTGTGATACGGTCAATAATGGCCACCGGAATGGGCAAAATAGAGAGCCAGAAACGTTCAACTCCTTAAAGAACAGATGTGATTAATTCTGCCCACCCTGCATAAGAGAGTGTTGCACTCGTCCATGAGTTAATATATGCTGAAATTTTCTCAATGAGTGGAGCGTAATAGATGGTTTTCAATTTCTCTGCAGCCAATGGAATACCCAAGTATCGAAAAGGCATAGTACCTGGTGGAATACCTGAAATTTCCCAGACGTCCTCTAGTTCTTGTCCCACAATTCCGACAGTAAAGAGGCTAGACTTAAGTACATTCATGTGGAGTCCAGATTTTGCATTGAAATCCAAGAGACAATCCATGAGAATGCGGACCTCGAGCAAATAGCATAAGATCATCGGCAAATGCGAGGTGAGTGATCTTTAGATTTCCACACCTCGGATGATGGTTAAAATCTGTATTCTCAGTGGCAAGCTTCAATGATCGAGAAAGGTATTCAAGGCAAAGAACAAATAGGAACTGTGAGATAGGATCTCCTTGCCTAAGATCCATTTTTCCTTTGAAAAGATTGCCATTCAAAGATATGGAATAACTTGGGGTTGATATGCACTCCATAACCCAGCAAATGAATTGATCAGGGAATCCTAATCCTTCAAGAACAGATTGAAGGAAATCCCAATTGACAGAATCGTATGCCTTCCTCAAGTCAACTTTGATGAGACATCTTGGTGAAACCGTTTTTCTATTGTACTTTCGGATCAAGTCTTGAGCAAGATGAATGCTTTCAATCATGCTAAGGCCTTGGACAAAAGCTGATTGAGCTGGATCAATAAGCGTGGGCAGAATTGGAGCCAATCTAGGAGCCATAATCTTGGTAATAACCTTGTAAATAACATTGCAACAAGAGATTGGTCGATACTCACTGACCTTTTGTGAATGATTGGATTTTGGGATCAACGCCATGGCCGTATGATTGATTTGCTTAAGCAATTTCCCAGCTGAGAAGAATTCTCGTACTGCTGCACTAAATTGCCACTCAACAGTTTGCCATGTCTCTTTGAAGAAAAGTGATTAAAAACCATCTGGGCCGGGTGATTTATCATTACCAATATCAAACAAAGCATCTCTGATCTCTTGATCTGTAACTTGCTTAATAAGTGACTCAGATTGCTCTAAAGATAAAACA
>CAVNYN010005047.1:1244-20651 GCA_963692815.1 Nyctanthes arbor-tristis
AAATCAAACCTCAAAGCCATTTTCAGACTTTGGAGAAATTAAAGAAAAACTTCTCTTCAGATCCATCTGGTCACGGTCAGTGCTTCCAGATTGGCAGATTGCTGCTCCGTCCTGTCAGTGCTTCCAAATTGTAGATCTGTTTGAACACGACTGCTGCATCGGCCAGCCAACAAGTTAAGGTTAGTCTTCCCATAAATCAAACGAGTTACTGCAATTGTATTGTCAGCCATGATAGTTGAGACTTGAGACCATATTTTCTTTTCTTTATTATTTTTCATTCTTTTTGTTTTTGGTTGGGTGTAAGAAAAATGGCCGGTAATTATTTGTCAGATGTTATTGGGGCGAGGGCCGATCTGTCCCGAATCCGCCTCGTTGCCATCACTTGTAATAGGATTTTGTCTACATACAAAAATACCCTTTCAAAAGATAGGAATTGGGATTCCGGAATCAATTTCCCGTCCAAAAAAATTCTAGAAGCCTTTTTTCTACTTTTTTTCACCCACTACATATCAAGTAGTAATTGTCTATTAAATATTTTATTTCCATCTTTTCCCACTACACTTTTAATATTAAATACTCAATTTTTGCTTTAAAAAAATACCTGATTTTTATTATTTATTTTCCTTACAATACGTTTTCCATTACTTGCTTGCTATTTTGTTTTCCTAGATTTTCCTTTGCATACCTTTATATTAAGAAATAGAGAGGTCATTCCAGAACTTGAAATTTCCCATTTCTTAACATGGTAAAATTAAAACCACCCACTTTCTTTTGTAGTTTTTTTTGGTTGGTACTATTTACTTGATTTTTCATGCATATTGGCAAGAAAATAACTAACTCTTCTATTTTTTTCTTTCTTTATTTGCTTATTTTTATTTGGCACGAGTTGGTGAAACCGTCCATTATTTGTCATTACATACTCTATCTTCACCCTTGAAACTTTTTTTAAGAAAGAGTAAAGTTTCACACCCCCGTTATTTTTTTTAAACATTTGGTTGCCTTCTACATGTTCTGAATAGAGTCTTCACAATGCTTTTTTTCCCCTTTTTCTTTTAAATCAAGACACGTAGAGCGTAATTGTCTTTGGTAAATTTTGAATTTTTCTTATTTTTTTACGCCCTACACGTTTGAAAACAACCCACTACTCCACCATAAAATATTGAACTTTGGAATAATATGCAGCAGTACACAAAGACAATGAATTAATAGGCAGTTTTCATTTTTTTTAAAACCACCCACTTCCAGTTGAAAAATATTCACCAATCAAGATTATAAATACATTCAGTTTCTTTACCGAAAAACTTGAAGTGCATAAAAATTACACTCAGAATTTACAACTTTTTAAAGAGAATTTCGATCTTCTCAATTACGCTAGCACAAGGCCTTCAAACAACCTTACTTCGTGATCTAAACAAGAATCAATCAAATTGGATTGTTAAAGTTCACATAGTCCGCAAATATATAGTTCCTACCAACGGTGATGTTAACAAACCACAATATTTGGAGCTTTTGATTATTGTTGATGCCAAATTTAGCTTTCGACTCAACAAATAAGATTTATATTGGCGAGAAATTTGTATTCAAATAGGTATAGGCAATAGATGCAGAGAAGGCAAGGAATGGTTGTAATCTTTTTAATAAATGAAAGATTATATTGTATAGAAGACAAGAAGAATGAAAGTTTGGGTGTCGAACCCCTTTCCATTTCTGTTTGCCTTTATTTATAGTATACATTTGCCCTTTGCTTGGGAGTGATGATTACATACATTTGTTGTGATCCCACATGAATGACACACGGGTCTAATCGACTGAGACTTGACCTTCACTTTTTGACCATCAGTTGTCTGAACCGCGTATGGGACAAGTAACCTCCATATTGCATTTAATGCAGTGGTCCCATCAATCGTAAGGGATAAGGTTCTCCATGTGCGCTCCCACGCTTTTGCGGAATTGAAATGCTCGTTGCACTCACCCGGTTGCAACTTTGGGCTTTGACACCTGTGAGCTCGTGGGCGAGGTGACTGTACGTCCGAAGTCGCGGGAGTGAAAGAATAAGGCTATCCTTGGGGTCGCTAGATTGAGTCATTAGATCATGTGGCCGCTGGGTTAGGTGAGGCGCTCAGAGCCTGCTCTCAAAACCCAATGACTATTGACCTCCGTTGACCTGTTGACTTTCTACGACCTGGTGGATACAATTATAGATGAAATAGTAAATTTAATTTATCAATTTTTACTATATTACGTATTAGCAAATTTACTAAATTGTTTTCTTTTTTTTTTTTTGTCCTTAAACTATAGAGCGATAGAATTCAAACGACAATCAAATCAACCCAAATCCAAGAGTACAATAGTAAACTACCTGAACAAGTTCTGTAATATTTTAAACTATTCGGTAAGAGATAATTTTAGCAAGTACCGCTGAAAAATCATGCATATCACCTAAACTTCACACAGACTACCAATATTTTTCCCGTGACTAGCAAATCATTTCCAAGGAGTATTTTTCATTCACATCCATACCACATATTCAGTTAATCAAAAATGTTTATGCTAAAGGCCATTTTGGTAAGAATTAAAAAGCTCATAAGGTGCATAGTAAAATTTTTTATGCATTCTTACATAATAGTTTCCTTGTTTAGATGTTATAGGGCAGATTACATTAAAGAAAGAATTGCAGAACCCGAGGTCAATTGAAAAAAAAATATTTCAAACACATCGACATGACTATGCATGACCATGAGTATGTTAACCTTCATTTAACATTTTTCAAAACACATAATTCAGCTTCGAAATCAATTTTTTTTTTCTGTAGGAAAAATTCAGTGATATGTACACTATGGCGAGAATACTCTGAAGAGATGCTAAAACATCTCGAAGGAGTAGGGAAGAAACCATTAGTAGGCATATTTCAACTATATCACACGAAGGTTTTTAATAGTCAAATTGAGCTTGCTAGCGGATACCATGCAACAAAAATTTTTGCATGCAAACTACCAGAGATTGAGGAACTAAGAAAAAGTACCTATTTCAAATTTTTCCTTCATAAAAATTTATATTTTATTTATTGTTAACTAACACGCCTATAATTTGTTTCTAAGCATATTGGAAGACAATGGGTCTCTTGAGACATAAGCCCTTTCATCATCATCTACTACTAGAGCTATGGTTGATGTAATAGATGATGTCTAAGTCCTTTGATACGATCACGGAACCGCGGATTTTGTCAAAGCTCTCAACGATACAGTTTACCCTAAGAAAGCTAATTCGGGATTTTAAATTGTCCAAAGATTTTAATTCAGACGCGTGATTAAATCAACGAACCACGAATTTGATAACATACCACAAGAATTAGGACACAATTCTTGATAAAGAGCATTAATCTCCTGATCAAACACAAGAAATTAGAAACGAAAATTCAAATTCTCACAAATATCCCAAAGGGAATAAACTAGGGTTTTAATTTCAAAATTCAAAGCTCCCCTCTCATCTAATGAAAGTTGTCCTTAAATAGGAAAAACAATAACCTAAACTAATTAGGAAACATATAAAATTCGTAAAATAATAAAAACATTTAAAGAAAATCATAAAATGCCAAAAATCCGAGTCAAATCGCATAGAGGAACGGTGCGGGCGCACCAGGCAGGAGGGCACCCACCCTAGTGGTTCTGCCAAAAAACTGACGTGCTGTGCGGCAGCATATAAGGTCCATACGGCCGCATGGTGCTGCGTTCTGCTTTCAGCTTGTGTTCCAACGTGCATAACTTTTAGTAGAAAACTCAGAATTGAGATTCGAAAGTTGCGTTGGACTCCTGACTCGATATGCTTTCTGATGGCATACTTTACTCCCATAAAAATCATATTCATTATAGTTTTGTGGCTTGAAGTATCTTGAGCTATGCAGTTTTGGTACTTCAAACATTCGACTTGAACACTTCTTCACATAATTCAAGCCTTGAACTCCCGCTTTGACCGTAAAGTTGTCACATTTAGGCCTCTATTGCCATGGTTTAACTTGGGTACACTTTTCAACATTTGGTATTGGATCCACCACATATCGATTCGCATCATTCCCTCCCTCTTTTGAAGGATTCGTCCTCGAATCTTTAGATTTGTAATGATGCTTCTTCTTTGGTACCTGCAAAGACAAAGATTTAGGGAGGGGTTTGTTAGAAAAATTATTTTTCTTCTCCACTTCATCTCCCTTTGTTTTCTCCTTCTATCCTTCCTCTTTACTTGCTTCTCCCAAACTTCCAGTTGATCTTTATGCACTTCCTTCGGAGACAATGGTATTAGTTTAATACATTTTCCACCTCTCACAAAATGATATGTGTTCTTGAATCCATCAAATTTCACCTTTCTATCATATTGCCACAGTCGTCCCAAAAGAATATGCGCGGTGTGCATGGGCACCACATCACATAGCACCTGATCATGGTATTTCCCAATAGATATATTCACCCAAGCTTGCTTCTCAACTTTCATTGTCCCACATTCATTCAACCATTGCAATTTATACGAATGAGGATGTTTTAATGTAGTCAATTCTAACTCATCCATAAGAGTAGTACTTACAATATTAGTCAACTCCCACCATCTATGATCGCACTACAAGCCTTATTTTTTACCAAACACCTAGTATGAACACATTAGTTCGTTGGCGCTCGACCACCTTCTCTTCAACTAGGGTTTCAACAACCTTGTGTGCAACTAATGACTCAACCATAGGCATTTGACCCCTATCTCCGGTTTTCAATTTATCCTCACTTTCAACCACAACTTGATTTTCTCTTTTGCTTTTCCTCTGCTAATTTTTCTTTTTCCAATTTAGGAATATCCTTAACTTTACTCTCCCCTACGGATAACAACTCATCTCCCTTAATCACTACCACCTTATTGTTTGAACATTGAGTAGCCACGTGTCCAAACCCTTCACATTTAAAACATTTAATACCCTGACTTTTAGGTTGTTGAACATATTTTTTTGTTACCCTCTTTTCCAACATCTTTTCCTTCTTCTTAGATGAATCAAAAGTAGAATGATATCTAACAGCCTTCGTCGATTGTATTTGCTTCTTAGAAGCTTCAATCCTATCCAAACAAGTTCTTATTCTACCTACCTCAATTCTCTCTTCTTTAACATACTGATTCATCGTTCCTAGCATTCTCATAATTTGTTCAAATTGCTGATTTATAATGTGGATCGACACTCTCTCAACACAAACAATACATCCTCCAAAAATTTACAAACAAATTCCTCAATCCACAAAATTCCAAAACAAAAAACCTTACCTAATGCCAAAATTTAACAAAAGGAAAGATTAAGATTTTCGTTACCCGAAATTGGATCCCGATTCTCTGATACCAGATGATACGATCACGGAAGCACGGATTTTGTCAAAGCTCTCAATGATGCAGTTTACCCTAAGAAAGCTAATTCGGGATTTTAAATTGTCTAAAGATTTTAATTCAGAGCCGCGATTAAATCAACGAACCACGAATTTGATAACACACTACAAGAATTAGGACACAATTATTGATAAAGAGCACTAATCTCTTGATCAAATGCAAGAAATTAGAAACGAGAATTCAAATTTTAACAAATATCCCAAAGGGAATAAACTAGGGTTTTAATTTCAAAATTCAAAGCTCCCCTCTCATCTAATGAAAGTTGTCCTTAAATAGGAAAAAAATAACCTAAACTAATTAGGAAACATATAAAATTCGTAAAATAATAAAAACAATTAAAGAAAATCATAAAATGCCAAAAATCTGTGTCAAATCGCGTAGAGGAATGGTGCTGGCGCACCTAGTAGGAGGGCACCCGCCCTAGTGGTTCTACCAGAAAACTGACGTGCTGTGCGGCCGCATATAAGGTATATGCGGCCGCACAGTGCCGCGTTTTACTTTTAGCTCGTGTTCCAACGTGCATAACTTTTAGTAGAAAACTCAGAATTGAGATTCGAAAGTTGCGTTGGACTCCTGACTCGATTGGCTTTATGATGCATACTTTACTCCCATAAAAATCATATTCATTATAATTCTGTGGCTTGAAGTATCTTGAGCTATGCAGTTTTGGTACTTCAAACATTCGACTTGAACACTTCTTCACATAATTCAAGCCTTGAACTCCCGCTTTAACCGTAGCCTTGTGACATTTAGGCCTCCATTGCCATAGTTTAACTTGGGTACACTTTTCAACATTTGGTATTGGAGCCACCATATATCAATTCGCATCATCCTTTCTCTAAATGAACTCATGAATTGCCAAAAGGTTTTCACTTATACAAACTCAAATGCACACATTAAATAATAACTAATGCCATGACTATAGTAATCTTTTACACTTTTCATAGACTGGGCATTATTGGGTTGTTGCTCGAATTACATCTATCGTCTCAGAAAGAAATCGGTCCTACATAAGCAGCAAATGATGCCGGAGAAGGCTAGATAAACTACCTAATAGATATGAGTGTACTTTGTGTAAAATAGGGGGCAAAACCATGTTGCCCAGTGTAGAGTGATGATAAAGGTCAAGGATAAGATAAATGAAACAACATTTATTATTCAGGACGAACCATGTGAATTTTTAACTGGAAAAACATCGAAAGAAATTAGGGATCGAATTGCTCTGGTATGGGTGATTTTGTTTCAACAAATAAGATAGTATTTGGCTAATTGGCTTGGAAAAAATAGATTGCAGATGTTTATCGCCGTACTAATTTTTTAAATAAATGTTAGAGATTTAACATAATATTTGTACAATCTAAAGTAGATCAACCATGGTTCAAAACCAAAAATAACAAAATCGTATATCAATGATATAGATCAAACAACTTAGATCTAAAATGTGGAAAACAAACTATTACTTTGGGAAAACTATGATTTTCAATTAGAAAAGGGGTAGGGAAAAAACGTTTCAACTGACCAGATTGCAAAAAATGACACAATAAATTCGATATACCTTGATCTATGATCATACTTGGAGTTTGCAGTGGGATCTGTGGAATAATAACGTATAGGAGATAAATCACTATTTCCCTCTTTGTTATTAAATTAAATTTCTGCTCTACCTATTATTCTTTTTTAATGTTCAATGTTAATGTGAATTTTTTTTTTTTTTAGAGAAACTTGGCCGTGCAACGCATGGGTGCAAAAACTAGAGCAATTCAATCCCTAAGCAATAACAGAATCACCCATACCTGAGCAATTCGATCCCTAATTAAGCAATAAAGGTCATGGATGAGATAAATGAATCCACATTTATTCTTTGGGACGAACCACGTGAATTTTTAATCAGAAAAACAGCGAAAGAAATTAGGGATCGAATTGCCCATTGGTTGTTTCATACGCGATGACAATCAACAAGAGTCATGGCCAATCTCTATCCCATGTCAGACTATTTCATAAAAAATCAATATTTACTCATGGTCAGTTCTATGTGACAATAAACAGAGTTACAAATTAGACCGGTCTTAAAATACTTATATATGATAACAAGGGGAAGCCTAATAATGAAATGACAAATGTTATCTCTAAAGAGTTTTCCGGAATTTGTAAATAAAATATATAGAAAAATACTTTATAATTTGTATTGCTACTATATTAATAGTTATTTATTTAATGTTTAATACACATTCTACTGTCTATTTTTTAAATAAAATTTGGCCGTGCAACGCACGGGTGCAAAAACGATTGATTAAGAAAAGAGGAAATTATGCCAATAACTTTTGTTTGGCTAATTGACGATGTCTGTAACGCCCAAGTTTTACAAACCCGAAACGCTACTTGAAATGCTCTTTTTCCTTTAAACTATGCGGACGAAATTATTTTAAACCATGTGGAAATATTATTTTTTTTAAAACGAGTTCGTAGATCCCGGAAGAACGTGAACTGTAAGGAAGTTTTAACATTATTTACTGAACGCTTAATACTAATAAGTTCAACGGAAAGATTTAAACATAAGTTTACATTTTCTGTCAATAGCAATTAAATTACATGCCAATCCCTTAACAGAGTCTTAAACAAATAACAACTAAAATTGGTGTTTTTGGATCATAATAAAACATAATATTTAATAGTCACTGCCACCGGTCTCGCCACCCGCTCCAGCACCTGAAAAGGGTTTTAGAAAACAATGAGTGTTTCGAAGAAACACTCAGTAATCTCAGCGCGCATCTTACAAGTTGCAATAACCGCATTAACCAATCATTCAACATATAATTCAGATAATCCCAACTAGTCAAACATATACTGCCACATGGGCTAGCCAAAATCTCATTCAACCCGCGAGTGTATCTTATATACCGTACTACTCAGGGTCTATCAAGCATGATCATACTACCACGATATATTTTACTATCCCGTGGATATATAAATAAATCAACGTACTATCTCGGGTATAACACGTTGGCATTACAACTGAATCACATTCAACTCAAATCACATGTCATAAATTGCAACTCAAACATTTCAATATGTGCATATCATTTGAAAGTAAAACATTTAACTTTGAGAAGTAGATACTACTTAATTTCGTAGTTGAGTTTGAGCTTTTAAGGCAATTAAACTTCAAAGGATCAACTCATCTCGTCTAGCCACATGGAATAAATTCTAAGTTAATAATCGAGAGGTTTGTTTAAAAATTTGTTTAACTTTAAATTTCGAATAAAAGATACTTTTTAAAAGTTCAAGGTAAAATATTATTAACGAAATGAATTCTTAACTCAATTAAAAAATTGATTCGAAATTGAAACTCTAGAACGACCAATCTTAGAATTTAGGAATTTACAAATATTTAGAATTAGAAGGTTTTTGGGACCGGCATAGATTACAACAGTACTCTGATCACCATTTAGCTAGATACAAAAATTCAGGGATTGATTTGCATTCCAGTAGAAACTTAGGAACTAGTTTGAAGAATTTCAGAACTAATTGAACTTAATTAGCCACAACATCAAAACGAAGGACTAAATATGAATCCAACCAAGGATCAAGGGCTTGGGAATAAATAGCACACATATATCTCTTGAATTTTTGGAATCAAAATTGCAGAACCAGAGGAGCCGATTTTAGAGACGAGAACGGCCAGAAGAGCACTCCAAAATCGCCCAAAATCCCAAAGCTCACCCAATCTCTGTGCCAAATTTCGGTTCCCAAGCAGAACCATCAAAGTGGAAGGCGTCTGAGAGGGACGATTGGGTTCTGGTTCAAGGACAGAGGCACGGTTGAGGTTCAAGAAATGGTTCGCTAGCTGGGTGCTCGACGCCGTTAACGGTGACGAGAGGTTTGAGAGTGAAGGAGAACGATGGCTCGCGGTTTGAGCGCTCGGGTTTGAGAAAGAGGTTCGGGTCTTTGGGGCTTGAAATTGTTCGGCCAAGGTGAGTAAACGGTGTTATGGCTTTGCTTTTGGGTGAGCAGTAGTGGCTGGCGACCAGCGGTGGCGGTCACGGCTAACAGGTCTCTGTTTTTTTTTTATATTGGGTTGCAGTTGGCTGACTTCGATTCAGTTCCATTTTCTCATACACATGTGGTTTTATTTTTATCTTATGAATTAGTTTGAAGGTTTGGGCGAATGAGGTTGAAGGGACAGGAGATAATGAGTTTCCATGGGGTTCAATTGAGACGGACAGCCTTGATTCGAAGAGGGGAAGGGACGGCTGATGCAACTTTAGCATGTATGTGTATGAATATGTGTGAAATTGAGGAGGGAAGTGTGTGTTCGGAAATTGGTGTCAAATACGGTATTTGTATATGTGTTTGCAATGTAATTCAACAATAACTAGAATAAGTGCAAAATTACAGAGCAAAAAGACTTACTTGCTGATTTCAGTCACTGGCCGAGAGTTGGTGCTTCTTTGTTACAGAGAGTAGAAAATTTGATGTGGAAATTCAGATTTTGTGAAAACTAGGTGAAACGGTGAGAATGAGGGAAGTTAAAACCTGGAGTTTGAAGAGAAACTGCCTGAACGTGGTTGAGTTGTGGGAGAAAGTATGAGCTGTTTGGCCAAGCTTATTTGTTCAAATTTGCTTATTGAAATGAGCTTGAATGGGCTAAAAGAATTGAACAAAATGTTTTATGCAAATTGGACCGTGATAAATTTGAAATTGGATTTTCTCTTAATTAAACAAAATAAGAACTTTAATTGGACTAAGCTAGTGTCAACAATTCTCGACTCGATTGAGTTAACTAAAGTTTGATCTTCGCTTTAGACTTTAAAATCAATTTATTCAGAGCTAGGTGAGCGCGAGACATTAAATTATATTCCGTGACCAATATCATGCAATAACAATTAATAAACGGAAAGGAGGTAGCGCGCGACTTAACTTTGTAAAGTTTGTAAGAACTTAAATTTTCATTTATAAAAATTTTCGGTCGCTACAATGTCTCACCCCCAATCTTTCATATTATTGTACATTCTAACCATAACCTTTAAAATTTGACAATTCTAGCCTCAAATCTCACTTTTTGGCGTAACCTAACTTTTAACTTAAAAAGACTATAATACCCCTCAAATTTTAATTGAACTAGAAATTATTAATAAATAAGAAATAGACAAAACTAAGAAAAAATATAATTTAGTTCTATTTAAAAAAATCAACTAATGAGAATTTATCAATGACAGTGGGGTGGATTCTTCCGCTCGTCCATCTGCTTAATGCGGGGTAGATACATAACCAAAGGGTATTATTCTCTTTTTAAAATAAAAAGGTTAGATGGCGCCAAAAAGGTGAGATTTAAGGTTGTAATTGCCAAGTTTAAAATGTTAAGGTTAGTTTGCACAATAAACTGAAATGTTAGGGTTATATTGTGCCAATTAGCCATTTTTTTTCCAGGAAGAAACTTAAAAATATACGAAAATTAGAGGAATTGCTTTTACTTTCCATTTACAAATATCATATGGGTTTTCATTTTTTTTTAATTTTTTTTTCATTGTAGAGTTATATTTTGAGATTTGATGAGAATATAATTTTCCAAATCATTCAATTGGTGCCAAGGTGGAAGGCCAAAGGCACCTGTGTAATGTATAAATAACTAAATTATCACCTGTGCATTGCACGGGAAGTTAAAAAACAAATTATTTCTATGTATTCGTACGAAAAGATGATTAATGTATGATTAGCATATCTAATTGCAACGCACCGGCATGGGTAGTTGCTCAAGCATAGAGGGTATGGGTTATTTTCAAAGTTGGACATTGTGATTTTCTCTTACTAATTTTCTTAATCACTCATTCTTCTCAATTTTATTCGCTTCCATTCTTTCTATATATTAGATATATAGATAGTGCAACCATCCATTATAAAATTAACTGGTAATTTCAACCGTGAGTTGCACGGGATGTTTTGACCAAATAAAATAAACAGCATATAAATAGTATAATCCATGATTGTGTAAAAATTGTTAAATATCTATTATGTGTTTCAGCAAAAAATGATATATAAATGTATTAAAGAATAATCCAACATGGTCATTTGGGAAAGTTAACGTTAGAATTACCCACTTGAGTGTTGCAAGTTTCAGAATGAACGGGATAGTAACAGTTATTATTACAGAAGCTATTACATTTTGAAAGCACATGGGAGCCCTCAAGATAACCTGCATTCAGCAAGTGAAATTGAGTTAATTATGCCAAACATTACGTAATAGAATTATAGAGCTGACATAGAATTAAAATTTACATACCTAGGGTTAAAGAAAACACACGACTATAAATTGTCGAATGCCTCCTTTAAACAACATTCAACGTAGACTTGCTAGAGTCAATGTCGTCGCCACATATCATAAACTTCAACCCATCATGCCTTGAAACGGCTACATACAACTGCCCATGGGTGAACAAAGGCCTCCGAAGAAAAATATCAACATTCTTGAGAGATTGACCTCGACGCTCTTCCGATCTTAATAGTCATCGCATAACAGACCATCAACGAGAACTGTCCCCGCTGAAAGGTAAATGACAATCTAATATCTGACGGGGTGAGGGTTAATATGGGAATAATAATATAACCTTTTAATAATTCACTCGTAAACCATGGGTTCATTTAACAAAAATTAAAGAATGAAATTCAGTTATAAGGGCATAAAAAACCATAGATTATATATATAGTGAGTTATATAGAAGTCGATTCAACTCTGAAAAAGCCAATAGTTTAAATGATTAATGTACAGATCAAAGACTAATTTGACATGGCTAAAATATTTTAAAGCTAATATAGGAATCAAACTAACAATATAATTAATATTGTCACGTATTGACGTATATAAAGTCTGTGCCATGTAAAGTTTACCCCAAAAGAACAGTGGACAAAATAAAATTAGACAATTTAACATTCATATGGATGAATGATTTTTTTTTTTGGGTAATTGTTAAATTAGATGTTAAAAAATTGTCTCATTCCAAATCGCGGTGACTCTAAATCAATCAACTCAGCAATAACTTTGATAAATAAACGCTGTAAGGACAGATCAAATGCCTTAGTAATTAGAAAATACACAACCAATTATGCATTAGTCTAACATGAGAAGGTGAAAAAATTACACAAAACAACGTTCACCCAAAGTTACAATACCTCCATAATTAATTTATTGCACATAAATGAGAATTGAGGCGATTCCTTTAAAAACAAAATATCTTATTTTATTTGCAATTTTAAAAAAAAATTGATTGATTAATGCTTCTGCATTAATAAAAAATCAAAGACTTGAATGAATTATTTGCAATTTAATATTTAAATTTATTATTTATAAAGATAATCATCATCGTAAAGCCAGATTTCGAGTCTTCTTTTTTTTTTTTTTGTCTTTACAAACTTTTTTTTAAGATAAAATTATTTCACATTAACTTCAAAATATTAATATCCAATTAAAAATAAGTTTTGCAACTAATGAAGAAAGTTTGCTAAAATCTATAATTTAAACAAAGGTTTGTACACAGACACAATAAGCAGCCGACGTGCAATCAAAATAAAATGTTTGAATAGATTCATCACATTTGTGTATTGAGATAAAAAAGATACAAAGTTCCATCGACCACTTTTCCATTTATAAATTAGAGGTCCTCAAAAAGAAATCATTAGATAGATCAATATACATGGAAAACATATGACGTTTAAAAAACTTTTGTAGTGGAGAAGCATTACATAAATCATACAAAGTTTAATCTGGAACTCAATTACATGAAATATTAATTGTCACACTTGGTCTTGCAAAAATATTTAAAAACTGTTTTAAAGAAAAGAAAAAATAAAAAAATTAAATTCACGACCCAATACACGGATGAAGAATTTGGTATTCTTATACAGTGATTGATATGTCACAATCTGCCCTTTTTTTCATGCAATGTTGATTTGAATTAAAAGAGAATATAATAACATTTGATGTTGAGGATGAAACAATGAAATAATAATAAAATGGTTAGCTTCAAAATTTCCATTATTTAGCAATAAATAATCATAAGTCACAAACAAACTAATTTATTTTGATTGTATTCATATTGCATTAAAAACATATAAACTATAGTTCGGACGAGTGCAGAAATTAAAGAAAGAGTTTGGACACCGCCTGACAAAAAATCGTTCGAGGACTGAGGCCGAATGCCGACTCCAAATGAAGTTCAGCGGTTGGTGAACTACGCAAGGCTGGTGAAGATCGAATGACCATAATATCTTGTGCAAGACCGTCAGAAATAGGTCAAAATTTCAAATGATTATAATATCATGACTGAAATTTCATCTGCAGTTGGGTGATGAGTTGATGATGAAATATGTCAAAATTTAATATAAGGTCTGAAATGAAAACGTTGGCTGAAAATGGTAAAAACGCTAAGTAAGGTTAGTTGCATAATTTAGGTTTTTTAATGATTATGCCATGAGCAATAGTTAGAGCAAATGGAGGAAAAATACCATTAATTGGGTTAGTGAGCAATTATCATTACAATTATCATTAAAGAATTGGATGAAAATGGGAAATCTATTCCAATAAGGTTGATTGTTTGATTTAGTGTTCAAATTCTATAGCAATTGAAGTTACCTTTGATAGAGGGATATATATATATATATAGAAACCTAAAGATTTTGAATCCATGATTTATGGTTATCTCTTCATATGTTAAATTTTCTATATCTAATTCTTGAAAATAATTAAAAGATAAAAAAATTAATCAAGGGCTAAGATTAAGAGGTAAACCAATGGTCAAGATGCAAATGCTGGATTTAGAAAGTGGTTTTGAGCGGAAAAACAAAAAAAAGGAAACCGTATTGCTTTTAAGGATATATAGATTACTATATTAATCCTTCATTTGATTAATTTGGTTGACAATAATTAACCAATTTCATTAGATATAGCATTTTTATAACCAATTACGAAAATTTTCAAAAACTTTCTGAAATTTTTGTTAAAAAAATTCTCACCCACGTCCATGCACACTATTTATATTTTAAACTAAAACCATGTGTATTTTAAATTCACACAACATGTATCCATGCATGTCACATAAGAGGGAAATTCTTGAAACTGACTCTAAACAATTATTAGTGAAACTAGCAACTCACCCGTGCGTTGCATAGGGAAAATAATCAATGACTATAAAAAAAGGATCTTACATAAAATAATTAGAATATCAAAATCTATACTAATTCTCTGGGCTAGTATATATTAATCAATGATTCAAGGAGCGTGTTTACATGAGTTTCAAAACTATTATATCAACAAAAAGCTGAAGCAACTACACTGTCATATTGGAGTACAAAATTACATAAATAAAATTTATTTGTCGAACCACTAGATAAAAGAAAAAGATATCTACAACTCCAATAGATAAAATTTATTTGTTGAACCAACAGATAAAACAAAATAATATCTACAACTCCAACAAATATTAGAGCCTTTGATATCTATAACTCCAACAAATATTAGAGCCTTCATTAGATCATCAGGTCTAAACATGACAACTTGTTAATGAAGTACTTTTATGTGCAAAAAATTTATTGCAGCTTGCCCACGACATTTTAAATTAGATGTCATCTTAATTGCAAAACAATTATTGTAGCTCACCAAATTAGAACTTTGTCAACAGAACTCAAGATATCAAGAATTTTTAAGCATCCATGCAAAAGTCCTTTAAGCGTATGCCATCCTGTCATTATAGGTCACAAATCCATTTCAATCAGGAAATGCTCCAAGTCTCGGATTGAGTGGACTCATTTTTTATTTGCCACCAAATATATTCTCTAATTCCTGGACCATCACATACATCTAAATTAGTAGAGATAAAGAAAGTGTAAAATAGTATGATCCAACTTAAACATAATTCAAAAAAGTAATCCATGCATTAATCAAACAAACATGAACTACCCCTAGATTTAGGCAGTCCTATCCATTACCCTTTCAACAATGAAATGGGAACACAAATAGTTACCATAGAGTAAAAATTCTTCGAGTTCATCCCCCCTATTTAGCATATATATATATTGATTGAATTCTTAACTCTAATAGCCCCCTCCAAAAAAAAGGGAAGAAAAAAACGTAAACTTAACATCACATCTATTAGTCACTAATCATGTTCCCAACATAAAAATTCAATATGAAAAAAAATGAAAATTAAAATCCCATGAAACAAAACTCAATCGGTAGTTTAGCACCAAAAAAAAAAAAAAAAGTTGACCTTTTCAACGCCCACAATTCTTTATCACATTCTAAGTTTCATGACAAACAAAAATGTAATTTTCTTAAGACGATACAACACTTCAGTGAAGATCTGAAATAATCTATTTAAAGTTCTTGGTCAAATAAAAAACTAATAGGTAAGTATTCAAAGCACATATAAAATAAAGTCAATCACGTTAGACAATTATTCTAAAACTACAAATATATGCAATCCATTAACATTTTCTTGTAAATTAGTCCACCACCCATTCCTAGCAAAAGCACATGACAAACCACTGTCTCAAGCTCTCAACTATGTAGCTTGCATACCAATCGTAGCACAAGTAAAAATATGGGATAGAGTGATCAGCAAATAATTCAGTACAATCAAGCTATATAGTATCAGAATTGATAAGACCAAGACATGAGGGAAAATGCCACTAACCCTTCCGTCTACATGATAAATGTTAGAGAAGCTAGGACCAAAAACATGAAGAAAAATAACGTACATGGAACGCTGGATTGCTCCATAGGCCTTTGTCACAAGAAGGAACTCATTGGCTGCAACATCATTGTTCTCAATTCCTTGTTTGACTGATGATTAACAAAATATTAGCAATATATGATGAAATAAAAATTTCCGCAGTTTAATTAACCATGGTGGAAGCGAGTCATGGAAGCGAGTCGAAGTTTTATAAGTATCTACTAAGAAAGAAAATAAATCTGAGAGGAACATGGAGAACGACAACACTGGAGAAACTCTAAGAATCGCATGACCAAGCTATCAGTCGGAGACGAATTGAATCAAAGAATTTTCAGTAAATAAAATTTAATTAAACGAATGAAGACTGAGAGAAACAATTATAGATATCAAGAGCATGTACCATGAGGACTTCTTTCATAGTAATAGGGCATTAGCTGAAGCCGTGGATACTTCGAAGACTCAACTTTCCATCAGCTATCCTTGGGGAAAAAAATAAAAAATCACAAATTAAACATTTTGAGATATCAAAAAATTTCCCAAGAAACACCAAAAGAGTGGATCACCACATGAAAGGCCAGAAATTTATGGTATATATCTGCTTCGAGTGTTTTCGGAGAACCCCAATTATCATCAGTCTCTCACTATCTTTCCCTGAATTTGTCTCTTTACACTGATTTGAGGAAAGATTCCACCAAAGGAGAACCTCATATTGACAAAAGTTCAGAAAAATGTTCAGAAGTCTTACCGAATTCTTGTATCATCGAGCCTGAAAGTAATACAATACCTGATTGTTGTTCGTTGGAAACTTGAAGCACAATAAAATAAATAAATAAATAAATAAAAATCAGGATCGACAGAGATGGGTGAAGAAGTCAGACCCCCATTGGTGGCAGGGATTGGCGCCAGTGATTGAAGAAGATTATCGAGAGAAGCATTTGCGTGGGAAGGAAATTCATGGTTAAATAAGCATGCATTTAACTATGAAACTATTATTATATGATATCATAAAGAAGAAGATGATCGAAAGAAGAATTTGGGGAGAAAGTTTTTATAAAAATCACGGAAGTTATTTTAATACTTATTTTTTAATTATAAATAATGAGAAATATAATCAGAATAAATGATAAAATATAGATATAGAGTCGAGTTTATATAGAGTGCGATAGGAAGACACAGGCAAATGAGTAAAAATCACAATATTAAGAAATGATAAAATGTAGATATAGAGTCCAGTCAATATAGAGTCATATGGGAAGACAATTAGAATAAATGATAAAATGATAAATAATGAAAAATAAAGATAAAATTTCAAGATGTGTCTTAAAATTAAGTTATTTTAATATTTATTTTTTAATTATCCTTAATGAGAAGAGTCCTTCTATTCGAAAAAAATCTTTTACAAAATATTTTATAAAATGAGATAATTTCATCATCTTACTCTAGGTTACTTTTCTCTAATCGCACAATACACACGGGCAATATGGCCAAATCACCCTTTTTTTGTAAAAGGTTTTGTAAATATTTAATTTCAACGAAATTTATTTGTTATAAATTTTTTTAAGACGGAGATTCTTAATCATCCAAAAATCACTTGTTGTTTTTCAAAGAAGAAAGTTTATGAAAATTATTTTAATATTTATTTCTTAATTATAAATAATGAAAATACAATGAGAATAGAAATAATAAAATATAGATGCAGAGCCTAGAAGATATAGAGTCGTAGAGGAAGACAAATGCAGATGAGTAAAAAATACAGAGACTAGCCAAAGAGATATGCAATCAGAATAAAACTCTTAATTATCTAAAGAGATTTTTAAATATCTAAAAAATGGATAACCAAATAAAAACAGAAAGTAGGAAAGAAATTTAAAAAATGTAAAAAGAATTTAATTATTATCCACCAGTGGCGTCATCAATGACGTCACCATTATTCTTACAACGCCAGACAATAGGCGGGAAATTACAACGCTAGAAAACTTCTCTTATTATTAATATATAGATTCTTCGTATCTCTTATCTTATAAAAAACAAATCTATATTTACACTAAAAGAGGATAGTTTCCACCTTTTTTCCGTGCCCATTTCACTTTCTAATTCCGTCAACTACATCGTGGGCCTTTATTTCATCCTCTAATCTTGGCATTTGATTTTATTATTTTCATTTTCCATTTTATTTTAATTCTCCACATTTTATTTTCATTTTTTCCTATACAAAATTAGAATTGTAGGCAAATGTCTTTTTTCCAGTTGAAAGAAATATGTGAATTTGTATTTTCGGTAGAAAAATAAATTTGTTAGCAAAATTATCTCTTTTTCTCTAAAGATAAACATTTTAAATACATTTTTATTCCTCTTATTAAATTATTTAGCTTACAATTCAAAATCATAATTAGAATCAAACACTAAATAAGATTTTTAAGCAAAATTTTTTCTCCAAGAGTAGGCAATCAAAATTTTTTTTCTTTAAGTAGAAATTCCACAAGATATGTTAGTTCTCCTAAAACTATGTTTGGAGAATCAGGCCTGATTGGCCTGTTTGGTAGGAAAAGTTGGGAAGACAAAATTAGGCTGGACACTCTTTATTGTTCAAAATATTGAAAAACATGTCCATAGGTAGTTAAAGGCAAAGATTACACCTAAGGCTCATTAACTCCTAAACAATTACGGCCAAATTTTCATTCAGCGCTTTTCCTTTCACTTTTTTTTTTATATTTTCTTTCTTTCCTTTTTAACTTGGTTTTAGTCTCTTAATTAATAATTGAGTTTTCAATTAAACATGACTGTTTACATTAAATTAAATAGTAATAAAAATGTGACATTTTAATTTCAGTATGTGACTTTTTATAGAGATATTTACGCTTTTACAGTACAAGCAAAAACCATTCTACATTAATTTGTTGTTATTAATTATTATTCATCTTTTACTTATTTATATTTGACTTTTAAACTAAATTAATACTAATACAATGGTAAATTTTAAATTAGAGGAAAAATATATACCATACCTTATTTTTATTTTACATATATATATATATATTAATTTTCCTTGCTTTTTCATTTTTTCCGTCATCCTTTTTTAATCATGTTGATTGTTAAATTGCTAAAATTGCGATTAATTACATGAATTGAGACAAAACTTGTTTTCTCTTTATCCATATAAATTCTTCCCTCTTCCTTTTCTAATCTATGATCTTCTTCTTTTATGATAATAAATTGAGACAAATTTTATTGTTCCTTTATTCATATCACCACAGTGTCTTTGAGAAGATAAATTGGAAAA
>CAVNYN010005143.1:0-23499 GCA_963692815.1 Nyctanthes arbor-tristis
TAAGATAATTCAAAGGGATATTGCAAACTGTGTTGGTCATCCAAATTAACCATTGAACAGCAATTTGTTAAAACCTCCAAAGTGGTATTTGTCTTGATTACCCGATTGTAGAGTTCCTCCAAAGTGGTATTTATCTCGACTACCCGATTGTGGAGTTAGGCTTTATTAATTCAGTCTTGCGCTTTTAAGCCTTTGAATTTTATCATTTAATTTCGCTTGATTCCATTGTCATCATTGCCTTGAGTTTATTGGGTATCAACAACCGAACAGAAAGTTTTTTACAATTCACGTTCCATGAGTTTCTAATTGTGATGACATGTATGAAAAAGTCCTAAGCGTGCATATGCATACCTGATACCCGTGCTCCCATGTTCTTCCGCAAATGAGCTCTGTTCTATGTGGCTCTTGTTCCTTCATTTTCCATGATGAAGGGAACAAGACAAACCATTGTATCGCGTCATGTTCTAGCTTAGAGTTCGGTATGCTAGATGGCACGATTGGGTGCCTCTTTTCTTTCAAATGTAATTTTGACGACCGTAGTTTCATTAAATTTGATATAGCACCATCTGTTTGACACCAGATGTTAAAGAATCATGTAGTATAATTGTCTGATACTATAGTGAATATAACTAGTAGTTTCATACAATAAAATAAAATCTACTTGCGGTTTTTAAATCAATAAAAAAATGGGTAATTGGCGCAAAAGGACCTAACGTTTGAGGTTGTTGTGCAAAAGGACCATATCGTTTTCACTTTGGCAAATTAGGCCTCAACCTATCACTGTTCATGCAGAAAAGAACTCTATCTTTTTTATCTTGGCAAATTAGACCCTAATCTATCACTATTCATGCGGCAAACAACCTTCCGTATCTTTCGGTCGAAACTCTCGTTAACTCGTACATATTCTTCCACACCCAGTAACTTGACAATGATATTTATATCTTTTAACAGTTATAATATATTTGTCCACATCTTATAATAGCATATCTAATTATTATTGTTATTATTTATTATTATAATTATCATCTTTTGATATATTAAAACTCAATGCTGATTTACCATTAGATATTTAGTTGTATTAGGAAATGATATGACGTGTCAAATAGTACATATTTAACACACCACATAAATATCTGGCGGCATATTTGAAGTTCATCTATGTTAATTTTTATAAATCATGGGGTTCAAATATGAAAATGATATGCTATCAGACGTTTATGTGATGTGTTAGATATGTACTATTTGACATGTCATATCATCTCCTAATACGGCTATAAATCTAACGATAAATCAGCACCAAGTTTTAATATATCAAAAGATGATAATGATAATAATAAATAACAATGATAATAATAAATAATAATTAGATATGCTATTATAAGAGGCGAAAAAACATGTTGTAATTTTTAAAAGATATAAATATCATTGTCAAACTACTGGATGTGGAAGAATATGTACGAGTTAATGGAAGTTTCGACCGAAAGAGACAGAGGCTCCTTTGCCGCATGAATAGTGATAGATTAGGGTCTAATTTGCCAAGACAAAAACGATAAGGTTGTTTTTCGCATGAACAGTGATAGATTGAGGTCTAATTTGTCAAAGTGAAAACGATAGGGTCCTTTTGCACAACAACCTCAAACGTTAAGGTTTTTTGCTCCAATTATCCATAAAAAAATCTAATAATTAAATATTTATTTTTTCATATTATTCTTGCGAATTAAAGTGGGGCAACGACCGTCCCATAGAAGTGTAAAGGACAAGATTTTCATAAATAGAGGGGATGTAGAGGTTCTGCATTTAACAAAAGTTATAAGTACCACGCGACATTGTTTGCGCACCTCCTCTGTTTGGTGCATCCGTGCAATTGCCCCGGACCACTCCTTTCAATTCTCCGGACCACTCCTTTCTACTCTCCTCACCGATATCCGATCTTTCTTTGCAAATAATTTGGAATAAATATATATTCTGATAAATTTACAGATGAGTTTACAGAAATAGTGTAAAATTACCAAGACCTACGTGGTCTGATATGATGACATTTAAGTGGACTTTCCACACCTTAAGTTTAGGGTTCAATTTCCCTCCATATAACTCTTTTATAATGTTGAGAAAAATTTCACCTACGCGATTAACATGGTTCAAACGATTTTGCCCGAATACAAGCATGAGTATACTACGGGCCAAACATGAACATCTCCATACCAACAAATGCTAATGTGCCTATTACAATCTCGTGTTAGTCTATGGTATCTTCAATTGAAAGGAGGCGACCCTTACTGAAAACAAACAAGGTTATATGATTTTGATCTCCCGCACTGGTGGGTTCTTACAAGTGACACGTTTCTGTTGCGCCATATATTAGTCTAGCAGTTGGCGGAAAAACCAAACTATAATGTTATATATACACGAAAAACTTACATTATATTTACACACAACACACTTGATAGGATCCTGTTTTCTTATATATCATATTACATTTAGAGTGTGTTAGATGCGCAAAGATGGAAAAAAAATATGTTCCAACTTTCATGGAAAATATTTTATTTAGGGGGAGGTGAGAATTGATTTTTCAGGAAAATGAGGAAAATTATGCTTAACAGAGTTGTATCATAAAATTTCAATTCCATTTTCATTTGTCAATCAAACACACAAAGATGGAAAATTTTCCTGGAATTTGATATTTTTCAGAGAAAATATCTCTAATCAAACAAGCTCTTAAATCAATGCCGATCACAATGCCAATCACGTGAGCGGTGAGACTACCATTGTGTAAACATTTTCATTGAAAACACATTTCAAATGCTCCAACATTCAATTTAATTGAAACTTAACACGAAAACGAAGAAAAAGGCAGCGTCAATTTCGCATTTCTTTTCAGCCCATCACCGACAGTCCATTGGAAAGTTTAGTATCCATTTTTTCCTTTACACCCCCTTCCTCCCCTTATCATGATATTTGTTTGATTTATTTCTTGAATATTACATGTACATTTCAAGTTCTACCACTTTATTCCCACAAGCAACAAAACCAACACGATTTTCTTCACAAATTAAAAGCAAAACACCAAAATTCGGTTGCATAATAATGCTCGTCGTTTAGACGTATTAAAATTACATCTGACACTGTAGTACTATGATACGTAGTACTGCCAAACATGTTTATATGGAATAGTAACAAACTTACTGATGCTATTTCGTCCCTTTGAACGAATATTCATAGCAATTCCGAACCGAGAAAACTCATTTTTAGTACTGTTTTTCTTCAATTATACTCAGATTCATTGAGGAGATGAAGAAGAAGCAGAATCTGGGCAAAATTGAAGCTCAGTAGCCTTCATTTTCCCCACCACAAAGTGGCCCAATGAATCTATGGAATCCACCAAATTTTCTTTGCACAGAAATTCAAAACTGCAAACTCTCTCCAATTCCCTTCCAAACTCATGAACAAAGACATGGGTTTTCTCTCCGCCGGCCCTTTTGCTTCTAGCCAAAACTCCGGCGGTGAATATCGCCGCTGTCCTTCCCGGCGCCGACGGGGAGTACCCTTTTGGCCCGTCGATCAATATCACGTCCCAGGCCACGTCGTATACGTAGTTGGGCAAGTCGTTTAAGGCCAATTTGCAGTCGGAGAACAGAAGATTCTGGACAGGCCGGCATTCATTTTTCTCCTGTGATTTATAATGTTCTATCAAATCGTATAATTCACTGACTTTTGTGGTGAACTGTACATCGTAAGCTTCGATTTCCGGATGTTTCTCTTCGAGAACGGTGACTAAATACGTGCTTTCATCGACGAAAACTGTCCGCCCATTGTAGTTGAGGGAGTTCCAGAGAAGGGTCTCGTGGGATAGGCCGAAAACGAGTAGATTACACGGGGCGGCGCAGCGGCGGAGGATGGCGGCGATCGATTTTAGTTCGGCGGCAGACATGCTGCCGGAGACGATGGTTGAGTTGGTAGAAGCATAGTGCAGCAGCGCATCAAAGACGGGTTGGGGTAGACCAATCTTACCGGCGGCAGAAGAGGATCTTCTAGAGGCAGCGGCGGCGGCTGCCTCTCTGGTGGAGAAGAAAGTGAAAACAAAAGCAAATGTGAAAACAAGCAGGAAAAATAGGAACCAATTCCGGTGAGAAGAAGCCATTATTGATCCACCATTGCTTTGTTTATGAATTGAAGGATGCAAAACTATGAATTTTGCACTGGTTTTCATCTTCATCAAATTCAGAAGCTGGAATTTCTGTTGCAGAATAGGCAGAGGAAAGTGTACTCTGTGTCTGTAATATCAATGTTCTTTTTCCTTTTTATCAGGAAATAATGGGTGAATGATTTGATACCAATGGAGGACTTGGGAGTTAATTTTAAAAAGATAGAAGGGTATGGAGGGAAATGAACTTCTCAGTTTACTTTTAATCGGTTTTTAAATTCATTTTGACTGGTTTTTAACTTTTGAAATAGACATGACTAACAATAGAATTTTAACGTGAAATTTCTGTACGGGGACGAGCGGTCGATATGATAGATGGAATTTTAATCAATATGTGAATTGAGTGTGGGACTTTGTGTTTGGACATTATTTATATGCACTTGATGCAATGCATTAAATGTGGAATCCTAATTTTTTAAGTAGGGTAGTGACATCTTTTATTTCTATAATATTTAAAAGAGTATCACATTTATCTGGTATGTTTAAAAATGTATTAATCATCTTGAAACAACAGATAAGATTACACTAATTTCTTTTTTTCTATTTCAATAACGATCAATTTCATCTAATATGGTATAATCATACCCGATTTGATATTGTGAGACAAGGAATGCGTTTATCTAGGCAGCAAATAGGGATGTTGTCAATAGTTGACATTTATATACGGATATACAAAAAAAAAAAAAAAAAAGAAATCAATGCGAAAATGGGATGAAGTATCGATTTCTATTAATAGCTGATACATTATGGTAATGGTTAAAAGTGAAAATGTTGTGAATATAGAGTAGAGCAAGAAGTTGATATTAAATTCGTTTGCGTGTGAGTTTGTTTTGGATAATTGCTTGTAGCCGAGGCACTTGATGAAATGCAATTAATGAGGGAAATGCGAATCCCCAATTCGTAGGCTGGACATTCATGGCATCTTAATTTCTTTGAAGTTTCTCGTCAAATGATCTCGCTAATAGTGAATAAATTTTTAGTTTTCAAAAAAAAAAAAAAAAAAAAAGAGGAAAAAACCCAACTACAAACAATTAACAATTTCTCAAGCTGGACATTGTGCTAGTTGGCAAGTAACAATTTCTTAGCACTCGTATGAGTGCCGTTATTGCACCTCATATATGAGTAATGTGATTGCATCTATATAAGTCATGTGGATACATACATCCACATACATGGCGCGCATGCATGGAACCACATCACCTTTTCGATGCAATAAGAAAAGCAAGGCTTACCCCCCCCCCCCCACCGCACCTTGAGAAGAAGATGTGTGGCAACATAGAAAGGAAGTGAGATTTTGCCCCTTTTTTTGGTCGGTTGGTCTATGCTAAGTTGAGGCCCCTAGATCGCACAATTAATAAATGAATAATACTACATCTGTTCTATAAAAATAGAGTGGTAGGTAATTTTATGTAAATTAATAAATGGTAGATAATTTTGATAGAACATTAATTTTATATAGGCCTTCTTCCCATTTTAACATTCATGCCTAATTAATAATATGAGTGTCCAATAAAATTCTTTTTAAATTAAAAAAAAAATCACTATTTATTTAGAAAGAATTTGGATGGTTGTTTGCAGTGTAAATGACTTAACTTATAAGAATTGATATTTGTAGAATGTTTTTCCCTATAATTTGTATGTACCAAGGTAGTAAATAAATAGAGGTAAACATGAAAACAAAAAATTAAATACACGCTTGATACAGCAACTGGAATATCTTTTTGGAAATGTCTAAAATGGAATATTAAACTATCTTTATAGGACGGAGGTAGTGCTATTTATTTAGACCTAGAACCTGTCTCACAGGATAAGGAACTTGTAGATGTCTCTATATATTTATGCCACCATCTTCAAATGTAAAAATGTCAATTAAACAGAAGACCGGTCTCCAATATAGATAAATAACACTACTCTTATAAATACGACATCCTATTCGAATAGTAGGAAACTTATTTTGCTAGTTGATTACATGCAGTTTACAGAACGACATGTTTATTTGGCAGCATATCAAGATATATAAATTATGATTTATATATGGTTAAAAATTAAAATTCGTCGGCCAAAAAATAAAAAAAAAATAAAAAAATTCATCATTATGTTGCAAATTTTGGCATATGCAACTTAGAACCTAAATAATCAATCACCTAACCAATTAACCCAAAAATATTAAACAACCTTGTCTTGAATTTAATATAGCAGATTCCTTATATTTATCAAATTTGTTATCTCTTTACCGTGGTTGCAATATTGATTTATATATATATAATTGGTACCATATATATCACGTGCTCAGAGTTTTATAGAAGATAAAAACATTGTATCAATTCTAAAAAAGATATGTATTTTCAAAAATAGTAGATTTGAGATAACTAACAGCTCTATCCCTCCTTTATTAGAATCATAAAATCGATACGTTGCTAGTAGGATCAATTATGATATGCTAAAGCAGAAACGAAAGTTTTTAGGCACTTATATTTTACAATGTGGACACCGTAATGTGGACACCGTATTGATTTTGGAAGAGCAAACTTCTATCGACTGCTATCAAAGTAGATTCATTAAATTTAACAAATTTAGTCCTTTAGTATGGTCATAGTTAATATATCACATCATATCAGTGTCGTTTGATCGAGCGAAAATTCTTTTCTTCATCCATCAATGTTGAAATATACAAGAAAGGTATAACAGAGTAAGGCATAAAATGACATGCTTTAAATTTTCGCTTATTGTTGAAGGAATCAATACCTGAAGCTATATCTTTAATAGGAAAATGCATACAATTCACGAACGACGTATTGACATTGTTTAAATCATTTGAAAATAATTCATACTTAGTTTTCCACTCATGTCATCATATCCCATGTGATTATTTTGAGGCTTGTTGCAATTACTAATATTAAAATATTATGTGGTTGTGTATAAAACGTTTACTTTATTATTTTTGTGTCTTATAAAAATGGACTTATTTCAAATTTTACAAGAATTAAGAGAAGATCAATTAATATTGTTAGAAAAGAAAAGCTCGGTTAGTATGTAATAACTTTTCTGGTATAGTCTAACATTTCATTTTTTTATTGTAGGACAAGGGGTGTTCTCAGCATGGAATTGTATGGATTTTTAATGATTTATGAATTATCATAGATTTTATGGTTATTATTAGAATTCTATAGAATCCTGCATATTCTACGGGGGTATCCCAACATGGAATTGGATGGATTTTAAAAATCAATACAATTTCGGGTGTCCTCAATTTAAAATTCTGTAGATACCACAAAAATTAGGTGTCCTCAATTTGGAATTCTATAGATTCTATAGAATTTCAGTGTCCTCAATTTCTTGTAGATTCACGTAGATTTCATTAAATGGTGGATTTCTATGGAATTCTATGGATGTTAGGCTTAAAAATACACTTACATGATTCCTACCAAAACCCGACCTCTTATCCTCGGATTTTCATGGATTTCAATTTTTTTTAAACCCAGATAATTAATAAAAATTTATAATTATAAATTATCAAAACTCATTTTTTCTTATCGCTCTAGTTTTTAAACAATTATTCACATGTACGAATTTATGCAAAATAAATGGTCAGTATCTAAAATAATATATTCTTTCAATGACACTTATTTTTCCTTAGTTCTAGTTTTTAAAAAAATCAAATTATAATTAATCTATACGAAAAAAAATTATTAGTGAACGAGATGAGAGATTATTATAATATCACGAATATATAAAAGGTGGAATCCTTGTAAAACATTTGGATTCCACTTTACCCCTTCCATTTTCTTTTATTTTCCAATTTGCCCTTTCTTTCTTAGTACACCCCATTTATTGCCCTCTATTGATTAATTAATCTCAATATATTAAAATATTATGAAACTAAAATATTACATTCTATTTATTATACTCTTATTAATCAATTATTATGAAGAAAATAATATATTGTGAAACTTTCCTTGAAATAATTTGTATTTATAATATTGTATTAATCTTTAGTGTGGTATTTATTGTGATTGATTTCAATTTCAACTATTATTTTATAGGTGGTAAATTGTAACTCGCTTTTGATTTTTTTTTTTAATTTCAAATTCTATTTTTACTTCCAATCCCACATTATTCCTTAATTCCAATTAATATATTATTATTTAAATTCAATTTTAAGATTAATTTTTAGTTTTTATTGTGGTTAATTTTAGTTCAATTTCAAGATTAAAATCACAATATTAAATATAAAGCTACCATATTGTTAACTTTTTAAATTAGTATTTTATAAGAAATTTGTTTAACGTTTTAAGAAATCAAAAATGATTATAATGTTTTTATTGAAGAAGTAAATATTTAAATACTATCAACAACTATAGAAATTCAAACTTAATTTTTTTATTGTTCTAAGTTTTATCTATTATATTATATGTTGTCATACAACGTGTAAAACACGTTTAAAATACTCGTTATATTAAAATTCAAACTAATTTCATAATTTTTAGTAATTAAAATCCAAATGAGCAAAAATTTATTTTTTCTTCGTCATACGATTTTTTTTACAATCATATCAAATTTAACATGTGCAAAGTAAATGAATGTTGAAAATGAGAGTTAATTTTCTTATTTTTTTAATAATTGAGTAGAAAGTTATATAATTTTTTTTAAAATTCACATCTAACTTGCGTAAAAATAAAATAAGATAAAAGAAAAATGTAACTTGCTAAACGTTTAAATTCAGAGACAATCAAATAAAAAAAAAAATGTAAAGATAATAACATGATACAAGTAATAATTTTTTAAATGCTTTTAAAATTGGTAACCTGAACTCTTCAAAAAAAAAAAAAAGAAAAGAAAAAGAAAAAAATGTTACCTGAACAAAAGTAAAATCGGATTATGTTTTTTTTCCTATTAGTTTATAATTTTATTATTTTCTTGTACACTAAAATTTATTTATCTCATAGATTTCATGATAAAAGAATCTATTGAGAGAATATTCGAAATAATATGAAATTCT
Organism: Nyctanthes arbor-tristis; assembly: GCA_963692815.1. Lineage (NCBI taxonomy): Eukaryota > Viridiplantae > Streptophyta > Magnoliopsida > Lamiales > Oleaceae > Nyctanthes > Nyctanthes arbor-tristis. Next base: position 9,201 of record CAVNYN010005143.1, read on the forward strand.
ATTGATCAAAATTCGTTGAGACACCTCTTTTAAATCCTACAAACTCTATTAAAAATCCACAGAAATCCTTGACCTAGAATTCTAGAAAATCTTATGGATTCTATAGAATTCTATTAAAATTCATGAATTCCATAAGAATCTATACAACTAAAAAATTCCATCAAATTTCATGTTGAGGATACCCTCCTAAACGAACTCTATGCCATGGATTTTAGTGGATTTAAATAGACTTTTTATTAGAATTTGTTTGTTGAATTAAAAGGTGTGTTTTTTTTTGGGTGGGGGGGGGGGAGGGTGTGTCTACAACATGAAATTATTAATATTTTTAAAAAAAAATTTTATCCTGTAAGGTAGGAGTGTTCACAGTCGGTTTGGACAGTGATGCGTGAATTTGGTCCTACGCAAGTTGAGCTAGGTCTATACACATGGAATTGTAGTATGCGTGTAGAATAGGGTTTGTGATGCAAGCCCCGTCGGTATATAAACGCCGATTCCCACAACTAAATGGAATCACCTAAGAAAGCTAAAAACAGGTAAAATAGATATGTTTATCTTGAACTCAAGAGCTACAACCCAAATAAACTAGAATAAAAATCCTAACTCTTAAGGGTAATGAAATCAAGCCCCTAAGATATAGAATAAACATTCAAAGAGAATTCACCCTTGAGTTTAGTTATGTGTTCTAAAACTCCTAGAACAAAGGAGAAATATTTCCCCAAAGTTGAAATTTTCATTCAAGAGATTACATGATCAGAGTTATATTTACGAGGTGGATATATAAGGTACTATTTATAGTAGCTCTGATTTAACACTATATGATGCCATACAACCATGCTGCATGTATCAAAACATGTCAAATGGAAAACCATAGCCATATGACATACATCGATGCATATCATATGGCTATATAATACCATATGGTGCTATACATATAGTTTTATATCTTTTTTATTATTTATAGTTCAAAAGGGTTATAGTGCCATACAATTCAAAAAGAAAGGGAAACGAAAACTAAAAATTTCAACTTTTGAAACAAGGAAGAAACACGCGAGCTGGTAGTCAGGATAAATTGTTCGGCCACAAGGTCTAATCATTGCGGCCACAACGTTAATTATGCAGCCATGTTAGTAGGCTGAGCATTTGGTTTTCGGTTTTAGTTTGGTCTTGTTAGTTTCAAAACCGAATGGTTTCAGTTTTGTTCGGTTTCGGTCTTTTTCAGGGTTTGTTCGGTTTTTGTATTTAATAAATTTACACTTTGCTAAATAAAAAAAATTGAAACATATTTTAATAGAAAAATTTTTTGAAACTAAACATGGTAATGAAATTACAAAAACAACACTAAAAAAAAAAAACAAAATTATTAACAAGTTGTACTAGTTTTCGAAAAACTAGGCTCAAAACTAAGGAATTTTGTTCACTCACCCACTGTAACCCCGCCCACTTCTGACGTTGCGCACACATAGTCGGACGTAGCGCACACTTGGCCGTCATGTACGTCGGCTATGTGTGTGCCATGTTAGAAGTGGGTAGGGTTACATAGCCTATAATGGGTGGGTGAACGGGACTCCAAAACTAAGTTCTACGATAAGTCAATGGTTTTCGGTTTGGTTTTCAGTTTTAGACTGAAAAATGAAAAAAATTATCCGGATTTCGATTTCACTTTCAGTTTCAATTTTTTTCGAATCCGAACGGTTTCGGTTTTTTTGCCCACCCTACCTATTAGCCACATTCTATAAAATTACACTCCTTGTCCCTGAATTCACCTTTGCTGTCCATTTCAACTTTAAGCTCTTCTTTTGGAGAGTTAGACCTTCTGAATTCAAATTTCTTATTCAATTTGTCCTTGGCCAGTTAATGGCGGAGCAAGGACGCCGATCAAGTAGGGGCACAATTTACCTATAAAAATTTTGTATAAAAACATCAAAAAGTTAATTGTTTTTATCGTATTTTTTATTGAAAAAAATGATAGTTCAATATGATACTTTTAAAATGTACTCATTATCTAATATATCAATAAATTTTATATTATTTTTACGATTTTTTTTACTAATATAATAATACTAGCTACTTGTAGTTCGAACAAGTATTTTAGTGTTTACGTTTTCACGTTCCAAGCAAGAGGTCTTAAGTTCGAACCACACCAGTCCTTCCTCTATTTTCCTTCCCTCCCCTATATCTCGATTGTATAAATAAATTAAAAAAAGAGAGGATACTAGCTCCTTTAATCTATATTAACATTAATTAATCATAAAAAGTTTCATTTAAAAATCTAAGCTTACTAAGTTGTTATACAAAAACTACAAAAACATAGTATTAAAATTAAAAAAAAAAAGTAAATCCATGGCTGTGGAGACCGGTGCCCCTATAGGCTCCCACCTCCCTCCGCCATTGCTTGGGCTCGATGGAATTATTCTTGATCTTTCTTCGTACAATACAAGTTCAGAACCCCCGTAATCTCAACTTTTGCACCATTAGCATCTTAGTCTCAAATTTTTGGTCAAGCTTCAATTTCTTCACTATTTTTAGTACATTTAACTTCCAAATGCATTTGGACCTCCACACAAAATTCTCCAAGATTATTATGTTCATTTCACTTCGATTCAAAATGGGATGGATTCGGATCATATCTGTTTGTATGACTTGGCATCATCATATTGATGTGTGTGTTTTGGGTTAATTTTACAAAAGGTCCCCCAACTTTTGAATTAAGAATCGTCTGAGTCCCTAATATTTTTCGCTCTCCTGGGTCCCCAACCTTTCATAAATATGCACAATATGTCCTTTTTGTCAATATTCATTTAATTTTTCAACAAAATGACTATTATACCCTTAAAAAATTTAAAAATAATTAAAAAAACCACCAACCCACCCACCCACCCCCACCGTCCCAAGAGTGGCCGCCGGTGGGTTAGGGGTGGGTTGGGGGTTTTTTCTTTTTAATTTATTTATTTTTTTACTATTTTTAAACTTTTTAAAAAAATTAAAAAGTTAAAGGGTATAACGGTCATTTTATTTGAAAAATTAAAGGTATAGTGACAAAAAAGACTTATCGTGCTTATCTATGAAAGGTTGGAGACCTAGCCGTTATTAACTCAAAGGTTGGGGACATTTTGTGAATTTAACCCGTGTGTTTTTTATATTAGGGTTCTGAGACCCATTTGGGTTGCTCATTTATGAATTGTTTTTCAACCGGTGATGGGGCCCATGGGGAGGGCGAAAGGCCCATAGTCCATGGTCTAACAAGCTCTTAGGCTACAAACGAGGACAACATTCCTATTTATATATATTAGTATTAGGTAGTTTACCTTAAATTTTCAATCCAAACCACTTAAGGCGATTTGAAAATTTTTCAATCCAATCCAATCCATTTAAATTTTGCATTCAATATACTCTAATGCATTTTTCCAGTTTGGATCGGTTCAATACCACGTTTTAACAAATAGAAAATCGAAAATGTTAAAAGAAAAATATTAGTTTAAAATTCTACATTGAAACAAAATTCAACATTGAAACATAAACATTAGCATCCTCATGAGTAAAAAATGAATTAATATCATTGGCTAATAAACTAATCAAAGTAAATTTGATCACTGCAATTTAAGGATTAATAATAAAAATTGCTTTAACTTAAATCTCCTAGTAAATATCTCCTAGTAAATATTTAAATCCAGCCATTTTTACTGAACTTATCATATTGGATTTAGGGGGAAAAAATTTGGTGCAATTAATGGGCTAATAATCAAATACCTTAAAAGGTTCATTTAACTTTAATAGGTTACCATTTATGTATTTAAGTAATTATATGAATTATTAGTTGTTCATTTCGATTTAAATAGTTTTTGAAGTGTTGAAATATAATCCAATCCATTCTCAAATGGTTTGGTTTGTGTTTAGGGGAAAAACGCTAATCCATTTGAATTCAATCCAACAGTTTTAAATCCCCAGTTTGGTTTGGGTTTACGGTTTCACGGTTTTTTTTGCTTAACCCTACTTCCAGGTATCTTCAATGGTGGTGATAGTGGTGGTGGTGTTATTATTATCATCATCATCAAATGAAATTTGTTTGTTTTAGTCATGCAATCTATTGTTAAATTTTGATACAATACATATATATATATATATATTGTGTTGGAAACAAGAATAAAGAAGAACAATAATTTCAAACATTATTTTCTTTAAAGCAGGACTGATCTAGATTTTTAAAACAATATATGATTTTACACAAATAATTGCCTAATGAAAGAGTAGTGGAATAATACCTTTTGTACGCAATTATTCCCACAATCGATGATCACGAACTCCTAGCTCTCAACCCCTGCTTCTTCAGAATACTCCTGAGTCTTAGATTCCATTGGTAAGTAGGCGCCTCTAGGAATTCCCTGAAGCCTGACGTAAGAGCCAAATTGTTACAAGAGTATTAGGACGCGGCCCTTCCTGGGAATGAGGAGTAAAGCCCCCCATTTATAGGGAAAAACCCTGGCTCTTTCCTATATCTTGTAAGAGAAGAAAGTCTATCCATAGCAGGTCTGTGCAAACCCTATAATTCTTTTCCAAGTAATTCAACGACTTCCATAGGGGCAAAATAGGATTTACATAATTAGGCTCTCAATAATTAAATCCAGCTAAGCTGATCCAAACTATCCGATTTAATTATTAATAATTCGTATACTCCACTAAAGCCGAATTATTGCAATGCCTAATTATATAAATAATCACATGAGCTAAAATAAATATTCCTGCAGTTAATTATGCTCTTGACTTATCATTCTAATAGTTCATCCCTGTCTTATGATCTTATAATTAATTAGGCATGTACACGACTATGTCACCTAATTAATTATACGATTTGCTTAATTTCAATCACCACTGCTATGATTTCTATTTAGCAAATTCTACTAAATACTAATATTAGGTTCCTAAAATCATACCTGCAAGTGATTAATTAAGCAAATCATTTAACTCTTTATTTAAGTGCAATGTACTCCACTTGCAGTATGCATTCTACTAATTCACTCTCCTCCGGTTCCCAAAGTGCAAAGCATGTTGACCAAATATTTATTTGGTCTCACATATAGCATATCTAAGTTCCTATGAATTGCTTCATAGCAGAACCATTCGAGACGGATTTAGACGAACCGCGTGATAGTCATGTGAACCTCAATTCACGTGCACGGTCATGCTATGGAATTAAGTTCACGCTATGGTCCAATCCAATATACTTATCCTAAATTATATCAATGTTACTATTCACGACCTCCATCAGTCACGACGATCAAGATAAATTGTCTACTCAATTGAGCAAGAGTAACAATCAATGAACCACTATAAAATAAAGTATCAACCTTTATTCTCGACTCAGGACTAAGATTTTTTTCAGTTGAAATATAAGATGTATCTTCCGTGTTTATCTAGAAGAACCCATTTGCATATTATCTCAAAACAACCTATAGCCATTCGTTGCCGCTCATATATTTTAAATCCGCTTATAGAAAATAAACATTACAATTATTTAATAAATAAATAATTGTTTATTCATACTTTGGCCACTATCCTAACACTTTATTGGGCACATATCCCAACAATTCTCTTACTTGCCTGTAAAGTGTATGTCTCAAGTCTTGCTTGCCTACGGTGTCCAGACAATTGTATGCTTTACTTTTAGATTTCTTGGTTCTTTTACATTGGCTACCACCCAACTCCTTTCGCAATCAAGCGAAATGGGGTTAACATTGTAGATACCACTTCTATATCCATATGTATTTTTCCCAAAGCCTATGGACTTTATCGGCTGCCTGAGAAGATGATACAAATTCAGCTTCTATAGTGGAGTCTGTAATGCAGAACTGCTTCACACTCCTCCAAATGACAGTACCGCCACCAAGGTAAACACTGTTCCTGATATAGATTTTCAAGAATTTACATCTGACTAAATTGAGAGAGTATATCATACTAGAACTAAATCTTGCTTTGAGTACACTAGTATATAATTTGTCATTCTCCGAATATACTTGAATATATGCTTCACCGCTAACCAGTACTTTAGTCTTCAATATGATTGAAACTGACTCACTACCCAACAGCATAACAGATGTTTGGTCTAGTGCAAAGCATGACATACATGAGACTATCCACTATTGAAGCATATGATATCCTGCTCATATATTCTTCCTTGTCAGGGACTTAGGACACATATCCTTCAACAAGTGAACTCTATGTCTAAAGGGTAAGAACCATTTCTTAGACTTCTACATTTGCAAACCTAATCAGTATTTAGTTTATATATGAAGCTTGCAGCAAGGCAATCCATTTATCCTTGTGACTCCGTATAATCTGAATCCCCAGAATACAGCTGACCTCGCCGAAGTCCTTCATACTGAGTTGTTGGACCAACCACGCTTCCATTGTGTATCACATTCCCACATCGTTTTTGACAGGTAATGTTTTATGCACACAAAAAGTACTAGAAAAAGCATCGTGCTTCTTCTTATAGATACAAGGTTTATCGAAGTTCAAATCAAATCTATATGTTTCAGTCACTTCGTCGAATCATTTGTTCCAAGACATAGATGTTTGTTTAAATCCGTAAATGGACTTATACAATTTGCAAACTTTGTGTTTTTATCCCGGAGTAATGAATTTGTCTAATAGCATTACACAGATGCATTCATCAAGCCGCCTATTCAAGAATACGGTCTTGACATCTAATTACCAAATCTCTTAATCGAAATAGGCCTTAATGGATAAGAGAGTCTAAATGGATTCGAGCATATAGTAACCAGAGAAAAAATCCCATCATTATTGATGTCTTCTCTATGGCCACCAATTCTGTTTTAAAGGCTTTTACCTTCCCATTCGTTCCTCCCTTTATTTTGTGGATCTCTCGCACCTTATGGGTTTTATCACTTCGATGTATCCACAAACTCAATACCTTATTGGAATACTTAGATTCTATTTCAGATATCATTGTTATCTTCTAAGACTGTGCATCTCTATCCTCTATCGCTTCACTGAACGTTATTAGATAATCTCTTGTTCTGTAGAGATCACATATAAGATTCTATCACTAAAAAGTACCTTGCAAGTTTCCTGAAGATCTTTTGATTACGGCTAAGCGGTGGAGGGTCTTAAACCCTCTTAATTGGTCTGCGCATTTTCGTCTCCAACATGTGCCACTAGACTGTCATTCTTACCATCAACTTTGCTTGCAGACTAAGGTGAATTCTCTTGACTCCCACTCAAATCCTATACCCAAAGGATACTACTAGTAGAATATCTAGGGATCTAAGATTATGTTCCTAGGCTAGATGACTTAGGAATAAACTCCGTCATCTCTTCTAGCATAATCTTTTGATTTGTACTCCATGTATTCTATACACTTATCCTCTAATAAAGTTGCACTTGTGTAAAATAAATATTTTCTCATCTTGAAAATTATAAAAGTAATATCCCATTATCCCTTTAGGGAAGACTAATAGTGTAAAGAATACTGACACGATTTGTACTATGTTCAACAAGATTCCTTTTTTTTTCCTACCCAACACAACATCTTTCAGGTAAAACCTAGATTTTTCTAGATAGGATCCGATTCCATGTTCTGAGAAATTCTCCCAGAACTCACTAGACAAGTATTTTCCACACTGATTATATCAAAGTGTTTTAATACTTTTAACTATATATATCTCAACCACAGTTCGAAAATCCTTTATTTCATCAAATATTTCAGACTTTCGAGTCATTAGGTAAAATAGTCATTTCTTGAGTAACCATTCGTGAAAAAATATGAAATACTCATGACAATTTCGTATCAGCTTGTTCATGGGATTACAATCATCGGAAAGCACTAATTCGATGACTTCTTTTGATTCTATGATTTAATTGGTTATTTCACCTTCCGTATATGATTCACCAGTTGATATAGATTTAGTCTCTAAAGAATTTAGTGGTTCATCCTCGACCAATCCTTTGAATCTTGTTCAGGATACTATGTTCAAGTCTAAGATCCTAAAGATACGTCTCATTAGTTTAGAGGGAACCTTGTTAGTAAGAAATTATGTAGTCACCTTCATTTGATAGTAGAGTCTGATGGAAAAACCTCTATCACTGTCAAAAGGTTAAACATATCTCATTTCTTTCGTTGAAATAACTGCTCTTTTGCGTATAGAGGAAAATTCTCTTACTGAGTTTTTCTGTTCTTCTGATAAACTTATGCATATCAATACATCCTTATTTAATAATCCCAAATTATACTGCTCAGGAACTAGTACAATCTGTTATCAAATAAGAACTCAGATAAGAAAGATTTCTTTGTATCTGCTTTTAGGCTATATACAATCTTTCTTTTAATATCTCATGACCATATTTAGAGTACTTGCCTTTAGGGCTTTCTATCTACATCGGTCATTTTCCCACCAAACAAATAGCTTCCTCTCATTTCTTCTTTTACCAGAAGGCTCAACATAGGCAACCAACGTATGTATACGTTTGTCTTTCAGATTGATTTATACTTTAGGCAAAATATTCTGAAAAGGTATATGTAATTTGAGTCAAAATACTCAAATATTTCATAAAGGTCCAGGATTACCATGCAGGTAGAACAATCTACTTATTTGATCCTCCTTTATTATTTTGGTGCGGGATATTTATAGAAAACATAATGCTGAGCTTCCAGCATATATACCATGCTCCCAATCAAATAGTTCTTCTACCAAGCGTGATTGCATTCAGTATCAAAACGAAATTGAGAGAATGTATATAGACTGAATATAAGTAAATAAATAATATAAACAGAGTAGTAACTACAATTTAGTGCATTATGCATGAACGCATGTATAGTACCCATTAAACTATAAAAGCACAACGATGAGTTAATTCCAAACAATTAACTACCCATACTTTAGGTTTGGTCACAACAATTGTTGATTAATTTGAGATTTTCTCCCACTCAGTTTTTCTGTTAATCTGACACCAAGTGTCTTAACAAAAACCTGCACCGTTTCCTTTGGTCACCAACTTTAAGAATTAGAGCATCTCTAGGAGGTTAATTAGTAAAGTGGCAAGGCGTATAACCTTCGTCCAGATCTATAAATACTTAGATTTTTTAGGATGATCAAAATTTCTAAAAAACCTATTTGATCATCTTTAGGATGATAAAAAATTCTAAAAATCCTGTTTGTGTAAGTCCTCCACTAAGGAATCCAATATCGAGATCAAGATTATCAAATCCTTCTTTAGGGGAAAAACACACACGCTGGGAATTTCTGCTTTCGGCCAAGACAAGAAGAAAATGGGGAGAAGAAAGAAAAGAAAAAGAAAAAGGAAAGGAAAAGAGAAAGAAGTGAGGGATTTTGACGTGATTGGTGTGGCTTGACCTTGGGATCTTGATTTCTTTGTGCAATTTCAAATGGGTGATGATGAGCTGGTTGGAAGGCATGCCAGTCAAGCTAGTTATGGCCTTCAACTCTGTAGGATCGAGCTTGAGCATCTATTAGATTGCCTGTAGAGTTCTCAACCAGCCACCATTGTATTGCATTCATCTAATATTTTCATTATATTTTTGAACATAGGTGTTTGGTCATGGTTGGAAACTTAATTCTTGTAAGTCATTTTTTCCAGATAAAAAAAATCCTCCTTTAGGGTGTCTATCAACAAGGTCGACACGAGACTTGATATTTTTATCTCAAAAATAGATTGACAAGAGGAGATCGTGGGTTCAAAACCCTCTCCACTTAATATTTTACAACAATGGGTCCATAACTTTTTAAATAATTACCAACTATTTAATTAGTCAAATTAATCAAATAGTCTAATTATTTATGGCTTCGTTATCTAATCAAATTAAATTTGATAAATGTATACCAAAGAATGCATGAATATATAGAATCCCTAGAGTGATGCTAATAATTCAAATCTACATGAATAATGTCTAACAATTATTCAATGAAGGCACTTATTAAGCTATAAACAAATTTAAGCTATAAAACAATTATTTGTGGCTAGATCTTAAAGATACAACATTGGGTTCACAGTCCGGCTACAAAGCCTTATCTATCTCCAAATAAGGAGCCTTATTGCTTACGTGACGAAAATCTAACAAAAACGACCGCACCAACAGGGGGCCTTTTTTTTAGATTTCTGCCACATAATCCATCTATCTCCTTATTAGGAGCCTTATCTATCTCCTTAGTAAAATTCATTGGGTTCAAGCCAAATAATTTAATCCTTATCATCTCCAGTCTTATCCTTGGTCTTGTTAAGCCCTCATTGCACCTAATCAATGATTTGAAAGTCCGCCTTGAATGTTATTCGGAAACTGACTTTACAGTCTAGAGCTCAAAAGTCACGTGACGAAATATGATGACAAGGTGAATAATTCTGGGCCAAAATTAAAATTTTAATCTATTAAACCGAGTCTAAATAAAATTCCTTTTTAGACCATTAGTTTATTGCTTAACTTTAAGGTTTAATTAGGTAATTCATGTAGTTTGGGGACCTCATTATAAAAATCAAGAAGTGATTGTCCCTTTTTGAAAAATCAGGTACCCCACCCCACCCCTCAATCACATATTGCGCTGATCGTGGTCGGAGCAATTGAGGCTTACAGTAGCCGAGAAAAGGTAGCGGCATTACAGTGCGTTGCTGCAGGCACCGGAGGACTTAGCCGTGCAAAGCCTACGAGACAAAAAGGCCGAGCTGGAGAAGTGGCGCAGCTGAACTCCAACCTGGAAGCGCGGGTGGTGCAGCTAAATGTAGAAGTCCAAACGTGGCAGGCGAGGGCGAGGGCGAGAGAGCAAGAGATGACGACGAAGATGCTACATTTTCAGCTGCAACAGGCTATGAAGGGGAGCGGCAGCGGAAACTAGGTCCAGATAGATGCAGGAAGCGAAGCGAATGTGGTAGTCTGTTAAGATCATGCTGTTCAGATCCAGTGGCCGGTGGTTGGTGGTCGCGGTAGAGGTCAGCTGTGGTGGTTGATTGGTGGTTGGTAGGTGGGGGTGGAGTGGAGTGGGGTGGGGTGGGAGGTCGCAGTGGTTGTAGTGGTGGTCGCGGTGGTAACTCGTTGTGTTGTGTTGTGTGATGACTCTGGTGGTGGTCGCGGTGATTGTGTTGTTGTGACTTAGTTGTTCCGACGAGTTATTTTTATTGTGACACGATGTTTTGGAGTTGTGTTTGATTTTAACTCGGTGTTTTGGTGAATTATTTTTGTTGTGAATGGGTGTTTTGGCGAGTTGTTTTTATTGTGACTCGCTGTTTTGGAGTTGTGCTTGATTTGACTTAATGTTTTGGTGAGGTGTTTTTGTTGTAACTCGGTATTTTGGAGCTGTGTTTGATTTGAGTTGTTTTTATTGTGACTCGGTGTTTTTTGACGAGTTGTTTTTGTATGACTCGGTGTTTTGACGAGTTGTTTTTAGTGTGACTCGGTGGTTTGATGAATTGTTTTGATGTGACTCAGTGTTTAGGCGAATTATGATTGTTGTGTTGTAAATTGTGATATTACAATGTAAAAACAATTGAAACAATTGAAACCACCGGTGGTTGGTGGTCATGGTAGAGGTCGACTGTGTGGGTGATGGGTGGTCAGTGGGTGGTCGTGGTGGTGGGTGGGTGTGTTGTGTGATGACTTCGGTGGTGGTCGCGGTGGTTGTGTTGTTGTGACTCGATTGTTTTGATGAGTTATTTTTATTGTGACTCAGTGTTTTGGAGTTGTGTTTGATTTTAACTCGGTGTTTTGGTGAATTGTTTTTGTTGTGACTTGGTGTTTCGGCGAGTTATTTTTTGTTGTTTGGTGTTTTGGATTCGGTATTTTAGCGAGTTGTTTTTGTTGTGACTCAATGTTTTGGAGTTGTGTTTGATTTGACTCGATATTTTAGCGAGTTGTTTTTATTGTGACTCGGTGTCTAGGAGCTGTGTTTGATTTGAGTTCTTTTTGTTGTGACTCTGTGTTTTGACAAGTTGTTTTGATGTGACTCGGTGTTTTGGCAAGTCGTTTTGGTGTGACTCGATGTTTTTGTGAGTCGTTTTGGTGTGACTCGGTGTTTTGACAAGTTATTTTTGGTGTGACTCTGTATTTTGACGAGTTGTTTTGATGGGACTCGGCATTTAGGTGAATTGTGATTGTTGTGCTGTAAATTGTGATATTACAATGTAAAAACAATTGAAACACCTAATTTTTCAAAAAAAAAACAATCATGTACCTTAATTTTAAAAACTGTGTACAAAACCTTTATATTTTTCAAAACACCACTAACTTTAAATTAGAAGTATTACTCAATTTAATTAGAATCTAATTCAAGATTTAGGGCTAAAGCCCGCAAGAATTAATCAATTTAAATTACATGTGAAAATCTAATTCTTGATCTTAGGGCTTAAGCCCACAAGAATTATTTTAAAAAATTTCAGGCACAAATATAGTCTTTGATCCAGATATAAATCCTCATGAACAAGCCCAAAGTGAATTAAGGCCTAAATTAAACCCAAATTCATAATAGACAGAAATAGCATTAAATTGATAGAATGTCAGAAACCTAGCACTATCTTCATGCCAGCCGTGAGGGTGAGCCTCGTCGCTGCTGCAAGAACTAGAGGCGCTGCCTTCTCACAGCAGCTGTGTTGCTACTTTGCATAGTAGCGGCTCGCGACTGCTTCGAGGATGAATTATTGTGACTCCTAATTATATAAATAATCATAGGAGCTAAAATAAATAATCCTGCATTATTCATCCTCTTGACTTATCAATCCACCAATTCTTCCCCATCTTACAATCCGATAATTAATTAGGCATGCACATGACTGCATCACCTAATTAATTTTACGCTTTGCTTAATTCTCAATCATCACTACGATTTCTATTTAGAAAGGTTTGCAAAATACTAACGTTAGATTTCTGAAATCATACATGCAAGTGATTAATTAAACAGATCATTTAACTCTTTGCTCATGAGCAACGGACTCCGCTTGTAATACGCATTCTACTAATTCACTTTCCTTCAGTTCCCAACATGTAGAGCATATTGACCAAATATTTATTTAGTCTCACTTGTAGCACATCTAAGTTCCAAAGAATTGTTTCATAGTAGAATCCACCCGAGACTGATTTAGACAAACCGCATGACAGTGATATAGAATCTTAATTCACGCTCATGGTCATGCGATGGAATTCACGGTCATGCGATGTAATTCACAGTCATGCTATAGAATTAAGTTTACACAATAGTCCAGTCCAATATAATTATTTCTAAGTATATCAATATTATTACTAACGATCCCCCTCAATCGCGACGATCAAGATAAATTGCTTGCTCAATTGAGTTAGAGTAACAATAAATGAGCCTCGATAGAATAAAGTGCTAACATTTATTTTCAACTCAAGAATAACGTTTTTTCAGTTGAAATATAAGATGTATCTTCCGTACTTATCTAGAAGTATCAATCTCCATATTATCTCAAAACAACCAATGGCCCTTCCTTACATTTCAAATATCGTAAATCCGCTTATAGAAAATAAACTTCACATTTATTTAATAAATAAATAAATGCTTATTCATACTTCGGTAATTGTTCTAACACTTTATTGGGCGCGTATTCTCCCCATACACACACACATATATGTATATGAACTAACAAAAAATTGCATAATCTACTTTTACATTTTGTTTGGGTAATCATTTATACAATCATTGAGAAATTTATTAGTGTTTTGTTAATTTCTAAATTTAAACGTTAAACAACATTCTCATTTATCTTATTTTATTTAATTTTGTCTAAGTTACGTAAACTTGAGACATAAAAAAAAAAAACACTACATGTGGTTGAAAAGTAAATTTTGTAGCTTTGTCTTTCTTTATAACAAAAAAATATAAGAAAAATATTCAATAGTTTTTAACTATTAGTGCAAAAAGATAATAAACATGTTTGTATTTTTTGTATGAATATAAAAATTTATGAAATTGTATTACAACTTGGTAATGTGTGTGTATATATGTATGTATATATATATGTGTGTGTATATATATTGACGGGAAACTTGGTAATATAATTTTGACAATGCCTCATTTCATATGTTTGTCATTTATTTTGTACAAGTAATTGAATATATATGATATGATTTAAAAAAAAAAAAGCTTAAAGAAGAAAAATCCAAAAGTGTGTTGCTCATTTTTTGTCATTTTGGATTTTACTAAAGATTATGAAATTATTTTAAACTTATTAATATCATATTATAATCATCTCTCTCTTATGCGATAATTTACTTTGTACAAGAAATCAATCATCTCTCTTATGTTATAATCATCTCTCTCTTATG
>CAVNYN010005802.1:657-21594 GCA_963692815.1 Nyctanthes arbor-tristis
AAACAACTTACATCCGGGATTTTTTTTTTTTTTTTTTTGGGGGGGGGCGTTGGGCGGTGATACCAGTTCTGATTCTATGCCGATTTCACCAGCTCCCTGCATAATAATTATTAAAAAAAAAACCTTCAAATAAAAATAAAATTTATAATAATCCAAGAACAGGAAATGCAAACAAGACAGCCACCTCGGAATATATAGCAAACCCCAGAGCTTTAACCTGATGGAACTTCGGATTACCTTTATTTCCTACAGCAAGCGTGAACAGCAAGAGGGCGAAAACGGTGTAGTGTTCGAAAAATACATGGATACAGGAATCCGAGAGAAGCAGCCAAGCAAGCAAACCGCTTTCTGGAATCCAGGGACTGTTTGGCTTACTTAAAGGGAAAATTATAAGTTCCAATAATTGTGGGGAAAAATTAGGGAAATAATCGGGTCCCGGAACCGGATAATCCGGTTCATTAACGGACGTCAGCGATTTCCATTTTCCGTTAAAGGAATCATCCACTGGGCGCACTCGGCGCACGGTAGTTGACTGGGCCGATTCTCTCAAGCCCTCTATATACCTTCACTGATCAATTTAGCATCACATCCTTCAATTTTCATCTTCTCTATTCTCACTGCGTACCTCCAATTATCCAAAGAAATTACCGGTGAGGCTTTCTGTCACCTTACATTATTGATTTTAGATCTATTTGTTCGTTCTTCTGTTGGATCGATATCGGGATCTAGGGCTTTATATCTATACAGTATAAGTAAATACCTGTATATCGATATTTGTATATGTTTCTGTCGACTTATTTGGGTGGATTTCTTGAAAATATGTTTTCTGCAGGTGATTTTACTGCAAGCTTTAGTGCCCTTTTACCATGTAAGTATTATTATTCATTTCTTGAATAACTGCAAATTACATGAGTTCAGTCTATATGAGTCATTGTTTTCTCTCCCCTTCATTTCTGGATTTATTTATCAGACATAAAATTTCTTTAGTTAGTTGGAATCCTTGTGTTTGTGCAATAATTTGGTTATATATCCTGTGATTAAACTAGTTGTGCCTCACAGGCTTGTAAAATGAAATATTGAGGGCTTCTTCTTGTAAGGGTAATGGGATGGCTTTCAGAATAATCAAGCCTACCACTGGTTTAGAAAAGTATCTTGTTGGATCGGATATAGGGACTGTGTACTTAAATGTTAAAGAGAAAGAAAGTTAAAGCATAAGGCCAAGTTTTTATGGAAATGCTTGCTGTATCTTCTGAATTACATATTGCTACCCGCTAAGTAGCAATCTGTAATTGATTTTCATTTTTTGGGATTAATTCTGAAAGTATTCACATCCGTTAAGCAAAATTGTTTTATGAATTTAGGGCTGACGATGAGCCTGTAGATCCAAAGCAGGAACTTGAGGAGCGATGCAAGGCACCATGTACACGGCCACTTAGAGAATATCAGGTGATTTCAACTGAATTGATATCAAACACTCCCATTTGTTTCTCTAGTATTATGCATTCTCTCTGCCTTTTTTGTTCTTTAACTATATACTCAAGCATTGCCTAGGCCTAAATGACATGTAAAATAAGTTTTACCTTTTTCAGTTTTTCTTCTTCTTTTTCTGTTTTTTGGAGCTTGTACAAACTCCAACCACAGTAGCTATGCGGGTTTGTACTAACCGGACCAGATTTGAACAGCCAGTGCGACAGGGAACCGGCTGGAAAACCAGTCCTGTTGATTGACAAAACCGCTTTTAGAGGAACTGGACCAGGAACCAGGCTTTTAGTGGTTTAACCGCGAACCGTTCTTCCCGGTTCTGGTTTCATGGTTCTAAGTTTTAGACCAAAAAATTTAAATTTTGAAAGCTTTTAAATGGAAAAGATGGAGAAATCAGTAGAGAATAGAGATAGAGATACAGAAATTCGCATATGCACATATGCATAAAGAATCAAAGTAAATGTAAAACTTTGCTGAGAAAGGAAGAAGACGGATAAAACTTTGCTGAAGAAAGATTTGAAAGCTATTGCAGAAAGATTTGACCCGTAAATTTCAGTTTTGCACTTGGACTTCTTTCTTTCTCTCTCTAAGCAAATTCTGATTTAGGTAATGGAAGAACATAGATTTAAGATGGGGAGAGTTTTAGGTAATGGAAGGATACATATTTTAAAATTTTTACCAAAATCTACAGATCGGAAGAGCGTCGTGTAGTTTGGATTTAACAAAATTATTAATTTAACATTTATATAAATTATAGCATTTAATTCTTAATTTTTTAATTAAAACCAGTTCGACCTCGTTCGTCCTTTTGAACGTTGAGCTTTTGCCATTTCTGGTTTTTTGAGAGGTCCAGGCGTCCAGCTTTTTGAACATCTGTTTGTAAAATGTACCAATTAAAGCATTTTGGAGTAGACAAATATTCAAATATTTACTTCCCAATTATGCTAAACCTTCATCAGTGTTACGTCCTCGACATTCCAGCCATATAGCATTTCCAGTTAGTACCTTGAATGCATGTGTGGGATAAGTGATTCTTATGCTAGCTTAGAATCATAATTAATGTGTTCATATTTATTCACATTTTTATATGCCAAGGTGAACTTTAGCTATTTATTAAAAATTAAAAATTCAGAAATTAGATTTCTGTATGGAAATTACTTTGAGTATCCATAAGCAATAGCTGGGCAGAAAGAAGTTGGTTTAATCATGATAGCGAAGTTTTTAGTAAAACTTCTACTCCAAGATTTTTCTTGGATTAATTATTATAACACAAATAATCAATTTTTAACTGCATATCGCTCACCTTTTAACTACTCAATGGGAAATATTTTATTCTTTATAGACTGTCTAATTTCCTTGGATTGAATGCTATTATTTTTTCTCATATTGTCTATGAAATCTTGGAAATTGGAAAAATAATTCATGTTCATATTGCTGGATATGATACATTTAAATCTAGAGTTGATAGTTGCGAGAGGAAAAAAATGGTGATGTGTGATGACAATAGAGTTGTAATATTTAGACAAGTTTCATATATCATGTGATTACTGATGTCGTGATGTTTACTTGCAAGAATCTGATTTAAGTTTAACATGTCCTGAGGTAGCTTAGTAAGATTGTCATCATATCATTTATCATTTAAGCTCAGCAGACATCAGGAATGACTAAGCTGTAAAAGATAGAGTTCAGTAATAGCATTGCTTTTCATTGGTAAATTTTAGCTAAGTTTTGGATTAAAAGAAGTCAATAATCAGTAATAAACTGTGACTTTGATGGGACGGAGTGGCCTTAATCATATGTTGATGTCCAATTAATTCCTTTATAGTTTAGTTATGGTAATTTTGACCTAAGGATCCTCATATGTTCACCATCTGAAGAATACCTGCTTTTGCATGTAGATTTGAGAGAAGACAGTGGTAGTGATGCTTGCTCCTAGCCGATCTCTTGTCAACAAGTGATTAATTTTTGCTCGGCGATCAGTCTCCATCAGCACAGTCTTATTTGTTAACTTTCGATATTGATAGCTTGCTATACTCACTTTCCGTTTATGAGCGTTCCTCTTCATTATGTTTGTGAATTGTGTGTCATGCATGCAATATTTTGTGAGATTCGTGTACATGTAGGGTGTTGTTCCTCCCTATCATTTTGTCATGCTACTACTCACTCAGTACTGTTTAATTGCAAGTGCTAATCTGAAGTTTCTGATAGGCTTGTGCTAAGAGGATCCAAGGGGATGAAAGTGGGAACAAACACTGTACTGGACAATACTTTGATTATTGGCGATGCGTTGATAAATGCGTAAGGCCGTTTTTCTTGTCTACATTTGTTTTCCACTGCCCACTCTATTCAATTTGAACTTACAGCAATCCTTTCCTCTAGTTTGCTGGTGACATTTTTTTTTTTTTTGAAACATTTTCTAATACGCAGGCTGCAACAAAGCTTTTCACTCATCTCAAATAACAGTGCCAGAGCTTTATTGTTATACTAGCTCACATAATGCTCTTTTGATAAATCCATTTGTTTCTGTACCGTGTTCTATTGCCAAAGACCAATGATGCTTGTATGATGCACTACTTAGCTAAATGGAAAGTTGAAATATGAAGACTTCATTGGCGTTCAATAAAAGAAAAATTGTAGGATTGAACTTGATTTGCTTTTCCAATTAATGACACCTTGCTTTTTAGTTTATCAATTTTGCTTTCGCGTGTAGGATTTGGTTTTCTTCTGTCACCCGATTTGTATAGAATAATGTTATTGCCTCGGTCCCAAAAAACATAGTCTATTATTCTATTTTTGTCTATTCCAAAAGATAGTTTACTATCATATTGGGCATTTATTTAATGTTTTATTTCTATATGTTTTCTTAATTAATTATTGTTATTCAACTATTTATGTATTAGAAGTATTTCAAATAATTAATAAGGTATAAGGGTCTATGTGGAAAAATGAGATAAAATTTAATGTTTCAATTATATTAATTATTGTTCTTTAATATATGTGAAAATAACTATTGAACTATTTTTATGAAAATAACGATTGGACTATCTTTGTGAGACGAAGAGAGTATGTCTAGGCTAAAGATCGGTTGTTATTTCCTTGTTGATCATTGTATAAATAAAGACAACATGTATTTATGTATATGATGTAGGACAACTGGACCGAGACATGGGTTTGAAAGTGGGCTTCACGTCTATTACATAAATGGGCTGGCCTCACTAGCATAAGTTGCAAAACCCAAAACACGTTTTGAGGATTTCCATTTGTTTACTTTATATGACGCTTTGTACGGGAGATGAGGCAGTTTTTTACATAATATACAGAATTTGCTTCTTGCTGCCCGAATTTTGAGCTGATGTAGGGCAACTGGACCGAGACGTGGGTTTGGAAACGGGCTTCACGTCTATTACATAAATGGGCTGGCCTCACTATTATAAGTTGCAAAACACAAAACACGTTTTGAGGATTTCCATTTGTTTACTTTATATGATGCTTTGTACGGGAGATAAGGCAGTTTTTTACACAATATACAGAATTTTGCTTCTTGCCGCGCGAATTTGGAGGTTATCGCCTTCTCTTTGATTTTGTGGATTTGGCTATAAGAACAATTCCTTTTCTTCATAGACTTCCCACATCAAATTGGTATCAGAGCCCATGGCGTTTCCAGGAATTTGATGGTCGATTTTGGTGGAAGAGGTCGCCGTGTCGGAGTCGAAGAACTCGATGCGCAGGTCCTATGGACAGCTGGTATCGGTTATGGGCAAAAGTTCAGCCAAAAGTCTACAAAGCTTGAAGCGGTGGTTGCACAAAATCGGGACAGCAGAGTTGGGAGTCGAGATCGACCGAGAAGTAATTTGGGAGTTGCCCCAATTGCACCGGTGAGAACTCGTGACCAACAAAATGTACAAGATGTAAATCGATGTTTACTACGGTTGAATCTTGGTTGGGTCTCGAAAATTATGAAAATCATGGGCATTACGGGATTTCAAATGAAACTGATTTGGAAAGTAGAAGTTGGAGTTATGAAGCGAAACAATTTTTAGTTGAAAGTTCAAAATATGAGGATAGTTGGGCTTGTGCTGGGAAAAACAGAGATATTCAATATGGGTGGAAATCTCACTATTACAACGGAGCCAATGACTTTTGTGAACTGAGAGAATTAGGGATACCAAACTTTGAGGGGAACTTGGATATTGAGGAATTCTTTGATTGGTTGGCAGCAATTGAGGAGTTCTTTGATTGTATGGCCATTCCAGAAGAAAAACAGGTTAAATATGTTGTCCATAAATTGAGAGGTGGTACTACAGATTGGTGGCAGCAAGTCTGGCAAAAAGGTCGACTGGAAGGTCGTGAACCTGTTCGTTCTTGGCGGAAAATGAAGATCGGAATATTGAAGGGTAAGTTCCTTCCTAGCACATATTTTCAAACAATGTATCACCGGTTTCTAAATTGTAAGCAACTCAGGAGAAATGTGGAAGAGTATACCGATGAGTTTTATTACTTGTGTGCTGAGGACAATGTTCATGAATCGAACGAACTAGTGTCAAGGTATATTCATGGATTAAAAGGTTCTATAAAAGAGAGGCTGGAGCCTGAACATATTTGCACTTTGTCTGAGGCAGTTAACTTGGCCACTAAAGTTGAAAGACAATTCAGGTCGAGGCATAGAATTAATTCCTTGATTCAGCATGAGAAAAATAATGATAGAGATGAAGATGCTCTGCTTAATGCTTCTAAGAGAAATATCTCTTTTAAAGAGTGGAAAAATGGGTGTAGTGAAGTAAAGGAGAACATAGAAGAAGATGAGAAACAAAATAAGAATTTGAATATCTTGAAGAAAAAGGAGGGAGACAACCTGAAGTCTAACCCTGTTGTAGTGAAAAAGAAGCATGAAACTGGGGCCAAAATGCTCTCATATGGTTCAAATTCACTGAAAATATTTCATGTTGAAGCTGTGGAATCTGAAATGGAGCTGGAATTTTCCATTGCAACTGACCATCTAAAGATCAACAAGAAGTTGGGGGTTGTAGGTAATAATGATAAGCCCACTACCATGGGGATTGATTTCTTATCAACCAATCCAGATCAGGTGAAGATGGAGTAGAGTAATGGAACAAAGCAAGCAATTAAGATCTTACATAAGAAAATTCAGGATCTTGAGAAATGCACATTAGTTGTTAATCCAAAAGATGTGAAGAAAAAAGATATGATTGGTACCTTGGACCCTCATCTTATAAACCAGGTGGATAGTAACAAACTCAGTGGATCCTTGAAAGTGCTTCCTGGTGGAACAGATGCTTTCCTTTTTAGTTCAGTCAAGTGTTCCTATGAAGGCTCCTACATGTCTCAATTATCATCCCTTGGAACCAAAATTCCAAGGATATTATTGCTCTTGACATGGTTAAAGATAAAAGTTTATTTAGCAAATTAGAGGTTGAAGTTCCCCAAGGACAGGTTGAAACAAGTGCTGTACAAAGTGAGTTGCTTACTGAAACTTTTAAGCAAGGTTCAAAATTTCAAAGAGAGGTTGGAGCTGCTGGGTTTGCCGGGGAGCAGAAATCTATTAGAACTGAATTTGGTAATATCTCTATTAATACAGACCAGCCAGAGGTGGATGAAGTTGTTAAATCTGCAGACTACAAGGGTGCTGGTTTTTCAATTGTGCAGTTTGGAATGAGGTTCATTGTCGTTATTTGAAGAGATGTAATGGGAGCAATGATGTTCAAACAGCCTTACTTGACTTCACTTGTTCTAGTAATCTAGGAATATACTCCAAGGTTATGGAGAGAAAGATTGCATGGAAGATGGGTTTGGAACAAATATTTTCATGGCATGATTGTTGGCTTTGGAAGATATCATTGGCTGAATTTTCCGAGTTGATTGGGGATTGCTTCTTCTTGGATTCGTGGTCGAATCCTTTTTTCAAAGTGGAGAACTGATGTAGGACAACTGGACCGAGACATGGGTTTGAAAATGGGCTTCACGTCTATTACATAAATGGGCTGGCCTCACTAGCATAAGTTGTGAAACATCTAAACACGTTTTGAGGATTTCCATTTGTTTACTTTATATGATGCTTTATACGGGAGTTAAGGCAGTTTTTTACACAACATACAGAATTTTGCTTCTTGCTGCGCGAATTTGGAGTTCATCTCCTTCTCTTTGATTTTGCGGATTTGGCTCTAAGAAGAAGATTTCCTTTTCTTCATAGACTTCCCACATCAGTATATCTAATCATCCTCTAATACAGTGATACTAACTTGTTAGATATCGATTTGTAGTTTAGATAAATAGTATTGTTCATTTGTATACCATCCACCTATCATCCTTTTTTGCCTTTCTGTAAATCATAAACGGGAAGCCTCTTGTTTGGCGATATGGCTGACGGTTTTAGGAATTAGGAAATGAATAGGCGCTTTTATATGGTTCTTGGAGCGGGACAAAGTCGCTTTTTGTTTTTATCTGGTTAATAATTGCATTTGGAGTTCTTAGGCAGGCTAAATAATTATGTTATATAGCACAATTAGTGTTAAGTATATGTATACATTATATTATATGATTAGTTAAATCAAGTACTTTACATGTGATTACTTTTAATTTTACATATTATTTAATGTCACAGGTATTGCCACATATACTGGTGTTTGGCTCCAACAGTCCTATGTAGCATTATTCTAGGCTAAATGGATCAATGCATAGTACTTGTATAACGCAGTTGATTACATATATTGTTTGGTAGCTGATATGGTACATATGGAAATTATTTAGCGTTAGCCGTTGGTTCTTTATAACGCCAATGGTTGGCTATATTTTAGAAAACTACCAATAGAAAATAAATAACTATTGTTTATTGGTGTGCTCAATTTTCAAGTACATAGAGTCGCATCCATGTCACTCGTTGGCGCTACAATAGTACCAGCAATTAGCATTAGGATGACATCTTTTCCTACGCATGCAAAGTGGATTATATGTATGTAACACGATTATCAATAAAAAATAGTTAAGTCATGAAAATTACATGTAATTTCATGTACGTGGTTGTTTTTTATTGGTAGCAAAATTCTTTTATGAAACTTTATACTCCATCTATTCTATGAAAATAATCTCATATTAATGTTTACATAATTAAAAAAGTCTAATTAATGTTCTTTGGAAAGTAGAATTTATGAGCATTTTTTTTAAGAATAATGTTATGTAGCACAAGTGGTAAGTGGTGTTTGACACTAGTCTAGGTGACATCTAATGTATCATTAAATGATAAGTGAAATTAAATGAATAAATAAATGATCTAATTAATTCAATTTATTATTTAGTGTCACCTTAATATGATATCAAGTACCAGTAGTGCTAAATAACATTACTCTTTTCTTAATATATCAATTTATTTAATTTTATTAATTATTATTTGTTGATATCAATGCATATTAAATATGAATATATGAGAAAATTTAAGACTAAGTAATTAAAGTAAATTATAATTTGAGATAAATAAAAAAAGAACTGAGACTATTTTTACAAGAAAGAGGGCGTAAAACTCTATAAAAATGTTTAGAATGACACTGTCCGGTTACTATATAACCGGGCAGTTGGAAAACCACGTGGTACCTTTTTTAGAAACATTTTCCAAGAATGAGAAGGGAAAAGTAAAGGATCATACTAATTGCTATGGTTACATAAACACTTTGAAATAATATTTTACACAATAATATACAGAAATTTATTTTCACACTTATCACCACATACAGTATCAATTTTCACAACTTAGACACTGTCATTTTGTGTCTGTACGTAAAAATTTAGAGCAATTTTAAAAAGACATGAAAAAAATATATTATTATGTGACATTCTTATGTGGCACATATTTATCAGGTGATGATTACTTAATTATTTTTTTATCATCTAATATAAATGTACTATATAAAAATGTCATTTAATAATGTCTTATTTTCATAATTTTTCAAAAATTTATATATGGTTTTCCAAAAATAACGCTAACATGTTTACGTTTTAAAAATTACGTATGACGTGGTCTTCGAAGGATTCAGTGGGTGTTATGGGGGGTCACAGTGCAAGAAATTACCCATTTAATCACATGATTTTCAATTCCTAAAACCCTCATTGCTAATTGAACACGATGCTTTGATAATACATCGAACTCCTGCAGCAAGATCGGAGATCCTCTGCAAATCTGCTCCGATCAAACATGACATCCAAAAAGATTCTTAGCGCCGACCATAATTCAAAGCCTAAGTCCAACAACGGGCCACCGGTCACGCCGCCGAATTCCACCTCATCTTCATCAACCACCGTCTTACCGTTTGAGAAGCGGACCCGGGACCTTCCGAATTTATCCGATTGTCATTGTTGTGGGATCCGAATTAACTACAGTAGCCCGAAAGATCGGCTCCAGCCATTGGAAAGCGTCTGGCGGATCGTCCTCCTCTGCAGAAAGTGCAGCAAGAATGTCCAATCCGGCCAAACATGCCCTTATTGCTTCAAAGAAACGGGGAATTCAAGTACTGTTTTAAAGTGTTGTGATTGTGGTCGAAGAATTCATCAGGATTGTGTTAGGAATTATGGTGATTGCACTCCCTGGTGTTATTTGGGGCTAGGATTAGGATTTAGAGTGTGCGTGGATTGTTGGGTTCCTGATTTGCTAAAGGATTCTGTCAGGATTCATAGGAGGAGCGATACTAAGGATGTGATGAAATCTTGTGGAAACGGGGATATGAGGCAGAAGGGGAAGAAGGTGGAGTGTGAGGCCTTGAAAAGAGTGAAGAAGGAGAAGGCTCTGAGGAACTACGTGGTCATGCAGAACGCCATGGAGTCGTCAGAAAATGCATTGGATATGTCAGATGAGAATGGTAACAAAGGTGAAAAAACAGGTGGCAGTGATGCCATTGAAGTTGTGGATGATGTAGAATTAGCAATTCAATTGCACCGATCTATGAATAGTTCACCAAGGATTTTGAGGAATAAGTGCACAGAAAATTCAAGTTGTTTCGAGATTTCAAAAAGTAGGGAGTCAGATAATTTGTCATCAAGAAGGTCAGGTTTAGGAAGGAATAATGGAGAAAGTTGGAAGCTCTACAGTTGTATTAATGAGATGGAGAAAGAGAAGCTTATCAGCACTGGTGAGAATGATTCTTTTCTTCGTGCTGATAAATTGAAACGTGGAATATTAACTTACAAGCGGGACAAGAAAAGGAAGTTATGGAAAGTAGACGGCAAAGACTTTGTGGTCTCTGAATATAGGTGTAATCCGCAAAATGATTCAAAGTATAATTTGAATTTCAATGGCTCTGCGCTTGGATGTCAATTGAGATTTAGTGGTCGGATATATAAACAGGACAAAAAGCGGAAGTTATGGCGAGTACCTGGTGACAATGCAATTGTTCCTAAATCGATGTCTAACCAGCAAGATGAAGTAAGGGACAATTTTTCATTGAAATGTTGTGTTGGTTTCTACAGGAGGGACAAAAATAGGAAGTTATGGAAAGTGGATGATGACAGAATCATGGTTGCTGAAGACAAGTCTAATCTGAAAGATTTAGAGCTCCCTTTGAACTGCAGTGATAGAACTGAAAGATTCAGGCAAGAGCCTGTCATTTACAAGCGGAGGAGTAGGTTCAAATTGAGGGCACTCCAAGAAACTAGCAAAACACTTGTATTTGGAGAATGTAATTCTGGTTTTTGCAACAAAGTGGCCTTTGAACCCTGGTATCAGCGACAAGATGCTTCAAAGCATGAGTTGGTTTTGGGAGGCACTGGGGAAAGTTGTTCAGTAAAATGCGATGCTGTGATAACTTTGCCAAATGGGAGTCCAGAGCCTGATCGGTACCTTTTTAAGTATGGTCCTAGGCGAAAAGGCTCCAAATTAGACTCAAAGTTTGAAACCAAGCTACTTTCTGATGCATCTCAGAATGAAAATCTAGCATTAGTTACTACTTTTGGTGACACCAGGACTTGGGCTTGTGACATGTGATGGCAAATTTATTAAGACAGGCGGAATTTTATACAAAGATCCTGACTGCCATTTTTTTAAGTATGGCCACAGGGTGACAGGTTCCATATCTGGCTCAAATTTTGATATCGACCTGCATTATGATGATATGCTGAGAGAAAAAGGCACCTGCTCCTGGATTGACCATCAATAATCCTTCAAAATCTGGACCACTGTCTGACGCGTCATGTGATTCTTGTCCAGCTAATTTGCTAGTATGTACATCAGTCAGTGACCCATCTGTAGAAGAGACCTAAATAGAAAGGTATGGAAGTTGCTTGACTCCTAGCATCTCTTTTACTGATGAAATTCTATAGTTGTAATGTACCAATTTTCTTGACAAGTCTTTGCTCGTCATCCTTATTGAACTAAGTCCGTTTTGCAAGCAATGTTCAAAAGGCCAAATAGGATGTCAAAGTGAGGCTGGGCATATGCCCAAGGCAGGGGCGGATCTGGCCCACACGGGCCAAAATTTTTTAAAAATTTATAGTAGTCCTATTAAATTTGTAATTTTTTGTGTTACAGCCCGTGTAAATTAAATTCCTGGATCTCTCTAGTGGAAGGTCTTTTCAGACATCATTCCTAACATAAGTAGATAGAATAATTCCAAAAGTTATAAGAATACAAACCCAAAGTACAAAAGATAAGCCACAGTAGCCATTATGATGGAGATATAGTTTTGACTGAATGATGATTATATGCCAGCAATTAAAAGATAGAACAACAGCCTGTAGGAAACACCTAACTGAACAGAACAAAAACAAAACCAAAGGAGTGACATGATATCCCAAAGCTGACCAGCACCATTAGCCGGAAATTGCTAAAAAAGGGAACCCAAGAAACCATATTTAAGAAGAAAACTGGAAACCAGTTAGGGAATAACCTGAATTCTGAAACCTGCGAAACAACTAACAGTTTGTTGGACATATTCTGCTCTCCTACGTTAAGAAACCATATGTACAAATCTAACCGGGAAACCAATTAGGGAGCAGCCAGAATTCTGAAGCCCATTAAACAACAGTTTTCTGAATTATTTTCCCCGCCTTTGACTTCAAAAGTAAAGAAAACACAGTAAATTAAGACAAAATTTCACTGATGATAGGAAAAGGATATAAAAATAGAAACAAAAAGGTAACGTGTTTTCTGTCTGCTATCAATAGTGGGTTGTTGGTGGTCATCTCTGTTGAAAAGCGGGAATGTCACTAATGGACAGGGTTGCATGTGAATTGAAGGGCTAGAGAGCACTGGTCTGATGTTCTTTTCACTTAATTCCCTTCTCTCTCCTTCAGTTCCCTTTTTTGGTTTTTTCTAGTTTTCCATGTTGGTACATGTTCAAAACAGGCAATAAAACCTGTCAATGTTCTGGACCACGAGAAACTATAGCAAAAAACTGATATCACTAAAGAAAGGAAGGATAAGAATGAGAGCTGCCTGCCCAAGCAGCTCTGAGGCATTGCCTCAGTTAGTTAAAGCTAAGCCGTAAGCATTGCCAGGCTGTAGGCAAAGTTTTTTGAGTTCGTAGAAGCGTCGTGCAGACCTCAAGGCGTGTGCCTCAGGTGCTTTGAGAACCATTGCTTGTGTGGGCTGCCTGAATGCTTGGACTGCTAATTCAATGTTTTATTACTTCATTATAAATATTAGTTCATTTGGCATGTCTTCTGATGAAGTCTGTTGTTGGAAAGTAACTCTTTTCTCCTGTAAATATGGATGGTTGATTTTATTGTCATTCGAAGAGTCTCAACTATTTGTAATAAGATCAAATGTGTCATTTAGACACCGTATCCAGTGATGTCAAGGACCAAGAATGCCTACCAGACTTCTTGCTGATTACGTAGAACTACTAAAACTAGTTCTATCTTATTATTGCTGTCACTCTATGAGTTTCACGTCTGCATCAGTTTTATACCTTGCTCTTGAAAACTATAAACAGCACCATGGTTAACCATCTATTCTCTCTCCCTCTAGTTGCTGGGCCTTGGAACAATCATTCCCCTTTACTATTGATCCTTTCTTCTATTATGTAAAGCTGTTATTTTCTTGAAAATAGTCTCGAGATCTTAAGTGTGTTGACAGGAATTAACGAAAAAAGGTCTGATTTTGTTTTGCTGTTTTACACTCTCACTTAAACATGAAATATAGGAAATTTGACCATGCCACCGCAGTGATGCATGGTATTTGTTCTTAATTAACGGACTTGCATTACTTGGTGATAATGTGTTTTGCCCTAGCATTCTTATGCAAGTAACTATATATAGTTTGCTTGATAATAGATTTTTTCAGGAGTTACAAATTTAATCTCTTGTTGTTATGTGAGTGAAATCTTATATTATTTTCTTCCATGTTTTGCAGTCTATTCTAAACCTTAACATGGTTGGTGGCAAGAAAGTGAATATGCTGCACTACATAGTTCATTAAACGTTCAGCGGAAGTTGTAAAGGTAGAAACTAGAAAGAGTAAGAACATTCCTCTATGTTGTAAAATGTGAAAATATAAAAATGTTCTTGGGTACTGATCCTATATTTCTTGAAAGAATATCTTGGAAAATATGATTTTGTGGGGGTCGATATTGCTCATAAAATCATTTGTTCTTTCTTGCTTACTGTTTTCCATTTCGATTCATCTTCTTTAGCACAAGGCAGATACTTGATGAATACCAAGCATTAAATAGCACAAAGAAAAATTTATTCCTCACTGCAATTCTCATTTTGAAAATTTACCTAGACATGTGAAATTAATTTGTGGTTTAGAAAAGGTAAATGTTGGTGACCGTTGTTCCATATGTAATTTTTTACTGTAACAATAAGACATTTATTAAATTGTAAAATATTTAATATTTGCTTCCTTCTGGGCCACTGTTTTTGCATTCCTTTTATAACATGAAAGATTAGAAAAGAATTGTACATGTCCTTTCTTTCATAAGTTTGCCTCTTTGCTTTTATATTTTCAGTGGAATTAGACTTGAAGATTGACCACTTTAAGATCTATGGTTGATATTCGGACGTGATTTACTATGTAATACATAGGAAGAGGCTATATGAGACATTAATTCTCCGAAAATAGGTGAAAGAATTTTAATGACCTTATAGAAAATGTCTACCCCGTGTACATCACATGTGTCTTCTACATAATTGTTTTGTCAATAGGGGACAGAGCATAACTATTGAAAGATGCATCTTCCGATCTACTGCAGTTTGTGAACTTTTGGGAAGAGATTTGTTTGTTTATTAACTGGGTATTGGAATCCTGTTTTGTCTGAATCGTGTAGCAGTTGCACTTGTTTGTCCTATTTTGTGTTTGTCTTGCCTTGGGTTGTTTATTTGTTGCTCACCCCGTGAGATCGGAAGGCATGAGAAAAATAGTTATTGTTATGTCAGTTTAGATGGATGGAGCTTTATTCGTAGAACGTCTAAGATGAGGATCTTGTGCTGCTTTATGTACCTTCAAAACTAATTGGTTAATAATTCTTTAATTTGTCAAATTAGCATGCTGTTACGATTATCTATTCTCAAATTTTGTATCCTTTTATTCTATGGTGCATTTGGTTGAGTTTGAAAGAGAGGTCGGAAGGGGTTATCTTCCCCATGCATTTGTTTTCTTTGTAATGAGTCGATGCTAGCAGGTTCCCGATAGAGGAAATATCAGGAAGAATCCGGACCAATCACCAACCCACACATGAGTTTAAGGGTTCTAAAAATAGGGCTCATGATCTCACTTGTGAGTTTTTCATTGGCTTGGAGTACCATAACAGGGTACTAGAGTACTTGAATTTTTTCGCCAAATAAGAGGTATCTGATGGAAAGCGCCATCTTGAGTCTGCTTTATCTGCCAACTCCACTAGTAGGAAAATTACTTTCAGAGTTATGTGAGAAGTAGCTTCCGGATTTCACAAAGCTGATTTTAGATTTTTTTTTAGGAGCTATTTCAAACGGAGAACAAAGAAGATTTTGGCTTCTTTATCTTTAAACTTTCCGTAACGTTTTCTTTTTGAAGGGAAACAGTGCGTAACGTTTTGAAGGTTGCCCTTTTGCCATTATTACCTCATTCTTTATCCTTGTTTCCCCTTTTGCATTCCAATTTTTCTTGCATCATTTCAGCACTTTTTATGCATTTGAAGTCCGAGAGTTTGAAGAATTATTACTGGGATATGTAAATCACATGACTTCGTTCGGCTCCAACATGCAT
The DNA here is from genome assembly GCA_963692815.1 of Nyctanthes arbor-tristis. Classification (NCBI taxonomy): domain Eukaryota; kingdom Viridiplantae; phylum Streptophyta; class Magnoliopsida; order Lamiales; family Oleaceae; genus Nyctanthes; species Nyctanthes arbor-tristis. The sequence continues at coordinate 16,322 of CAVNYN010005802.1, forward strand.
TTCTCGAGAAGATCATTTTCCATGAACACCATGTAGGATAAAGATAATTTTATACGATGTTCCGTTCTCCCACTATACTCTGGCAGCATTATGCCATAAGATTCACACGTGGAACCCACTGGTGGTCGGGTTCTTACCTGTGGTGCGCGTCTGTTGCGTCACGTGTGAGTTTGGTGACATAACGCCGCCAAATTCTGGCAGGAGATCAAAATCACTTTTAAACATGTATAAATACTCTGGTAGGATAAAGACTCTTTTTAAGAGAAGTGTAGAAGTCTCTTTGCAATCAAGGGTGGGCAGGGGAGGTATTTATATAGGGTTACATCTCTTATTAGACGCCATCGTTTTTCTCTCCCCAATTCAATTTTGGGACATACGTGCGCCTTTGAAAATGTTGGTGAATTAATTTCCACTAACTAATTATTCTTATTGGTATTGATATTTGGAAATTGCTTGATTCGAATTCAGCGACATTTGTTTCTGATAATACTATTTTTGTCTAAACATGCATGTTTAGGATGACAGTACTAGATATAATTAAAGAAGAAGAAAAAGATGAATTACGATACCATCTAGCTAGTCTCAATGTCAACCCGTTGTGTAACATAATAAAGGGTCCTCTACAGCCCCACAAGACCCCCACACTTCAAGTCCATTAACCACATTTATAGACACTCTGCTCTGCTCCACCTTCTTCCACATAGCACAAGAAACACACAGACACATAGAAAACATACATTCCAATTCTTAAGTAATTAGTACCATATATATATGATCCATTCATTCATAATAAACAAATGGTTCTTGGGGTTCATCAAATGGTACTACTCCCTCTTCTGATGATGATGATGATGATGATGATGATGATGATGATGTTCACTTCTTTAACTGGGGCAGTTCGGATTGGCTTCTATGCTAGTACCTGCCCCAAAGCCGAGTTCATCGTCCGTCGCATTGTCGGTGAAGCCGCTGTCTCCGACCCAAATATCGCCCCCGTCTTGCTCCGACTCCACTTCCATGACTGCTTTGTCCACGTGTCCCTCTCTTCCTCACTTTGCATGCTTTTGGTGTTCCATTAATTTTTTTTTTTTTTTGGGGGAAAGAAATTATTTTTGATACATTGTGGTTTTACACTGTTTCAGGGGTGTGATGGGTCGATACTGATAGACACCGGGAAGGACAGTGAGGAGAGGCTGGCATTTGGGCACCAGGGAGTGAGAGGGTTTGATGTAATAGAAAGAGCAAAGGCTCAGTTGGAATCGACGTGTCCGGGAACCGTTTCCTGCGCGGACATAGTCGCCATGGCTGCTAGAGATGCCGTTGCTCTGGTAAATCCGAACACGCACTTTTCACGCATAAATAAATGCATTTTGCGTGTATTTAATTAATTGATATCATATGCGAGGTGTGGACTCATTATTAATTAATTAATAATGATAATTATTATTCAGGCGAACGGGCCGTTGTACGACGTGCCGACCGGGAGAAGGGATGGATCGGTGTCGAATATAACACTGGCAGCTAATATGCCGGATGTTGGAGACTCCATTGATGTACTCAAAGCCAAGTTCTCACAGAAAGGCCTCTCGGAGAAGGACCTTGTGCTTCTCAGCGGTACTCTCTCTCTCTCTCTCTCTAGATTATTATTATTATTATTATTATTATTATTATTATTATTATTATTATAATAAAGTGTGATGTGTCTCGCCCTCCTTACCACACGTAAACTTCCGATCTCACGTGGAAACATGCAGATCCTGTGTGCGTCTTGGTCGGTAGACGTTTTAAGAGAAATGAGCCAGGTTTTTCCGACAGTGGAATTACAGATGCTGCTCATGTAGCATTATGTTATCCAACTCATTTTATCTAGTTTTTCTGATAGTTGGATTTAGGTTCACTGAACCCTGTTAATGTGTTATACAGCTCATTTCAATCCAATCTTTTGGTACTCGGATTTTCGGTTCACTAATAAATTACTCAAAAAACTTCTGGTCAACATTTAGATGTAATCCATGATGTATGAATAGCACACTATTTTACTCATAAATTTTCGAAAAAACCCGTCCTCTGGTTCGACCGGAAAACTTGGAAATCGGTGTGGTTTTTGGGTAAAAGTGAAACCGATGTGTCGGCCACATTGGTATGTAATTCATGGTGTACCATTAGCACACTGTTTCACTCATAAATTACTCAAACAACTTCTGATTTATGTAGGGTTACTTTTATTCTATAATGTTTTATACATCTTATTTCATTCCTTTTGTTGACAGTTGGACTTGGGATCCACAACCCGGTTAATATTTATATGTAAGCCATGATGTACAAACACCATTTCACTCATAAATTACTTGAAAGCCTCTTGTCTGGTTTGACTGGAAAAACTTGAAGACTCATTTGGTTTTTAGGTAAGGCCTAAACCTATGTCTCGGCCCTTAATTAGGGGAGACACTTGCTTAGTTTCTTTTCTTCACGTGTCCAATTTGCAACACATTTGGGTTAATTAGAGAAGTGTGGGAAAGTTGTGCGTGCTTTATAATGCTACATCTAAATCGGGGAGAGATGGCAAAATTAAAAGCTAAAATTATGTTATCGTTGAATGGACCGGCTACGAAATTAATTGAATTAAAGTAATAATTGAAATGACGTAAATACTATTTTGTTTGGGTTATTAATTAGTTGCATTTGCAGATTTAGTAATTAGTTAGGCCTTCATTTAGTTTTTACATTAATGTGCTATATTTTAACAGAGTGTGATTATTATGTAGCTGCACATACAATTGGGACAACGGCATGCTTCTTCATGATGGATCGACTTTACAAGTTCAACGGCGGTAATGGCCCCGACCCCTCGATAAACCCCAGGTTCCTACCAGAGTTAGCAGCGACGTGCCCTCGAGAAGGCGATGTTAATGTACGGTTACCTATCGATCGGGGCAGCGGCCAAACCTTTGACAGTCAAATTCTGCAGAACATTAGAAGTGGCTTTGCTGTGCTACAATCTGATGCCAAGCTTTATGAAGACCCCATGACGAGAAGTGTTGTCGACTCTTACTTCGGGTTTTTTGGTATGTTTAACCCCTTTTTTGGGCCGTCGTTCGAGGCTGATTTTGCCAATGCAATGGTGAAAATGGGGAGAATTGGTGTTTTAACAGGTTCACGAGGACAAATCAGGCGTGTATGTTCGGCTTTTAATTAATAATAATGTAAAATTGTGCGAATATCGTATATCTTACTATGTTTGATGGTACAAAATTAATGTTGGAAGGCATTTGACAAATTAAGGGGGAAAAAGTAAATATTCGAGTAATTTTCGTTAATTTTGAATGTTTTAGTACTGTATACTAAATATGTAGGCACTGTAAAGTGCAGACTGCACACGACAAAAAATATGAATTATTTTGAATTTACTCCGCAGTTTGCTTTGAATAAGACTGAGATTCTGGGCTGTGGCACATTTACTATGCACGTCATGTGAGTCTGCTTAGCCTTCAAAATAAGACAATTACTCCTTGCTTAAGTAGATATGATAACTATCTTTTCTGAGAAAAATAATCTCACATTAAAGGTATGACACTGTAATGACACATAGGGATGACAACGGGGCAGGGATTGGTCGGGTTTGGCTTCCCCGCACCCCCACCCCGAACCCCATTTGAATGGGGGCGGATGGGAAAAATCCCCGTTTCCCGCCCCGTTTTCATTTTATTTTTATTTTTATTGTGATTCATGTTTGAAGTTTTAACTTATTAGAATTATAGTGTAGAAATATTAATGAATAATATGTTGACACAAGTGGTGAAGGATTGTGAATTGTGATTATTTGTTAGAGGTTGAAGGTTTGAGTCATGAGAATCTTATATTAATTTTATTGTTTTAATTAAATAAAAATATTATTATTTTAAAATTATTCTCGGGTTTTGGGGAGGGGAAACAAAAACCCGTCCCTGCCCAGCTAATGATTCTGGGCGCAACCTTATGCCCTGTCCCCGTCCTATTTCTTAACACGGCGGGGAAGTCCCGGGGTGTTCCTTTAGGTTTTCGGGTATATTCTGTCATCCCTATTGAGATGTATAGTGTGGCATAATTTTAATCACTAATATGATTTGTGACGGGTGATGATGCGTTCATATCAATAGTTGATGCTGTGTTACATTATTGTCGGGTATAATCTGCGATATGAACAAAATGAACCTGTCAAACATTAAAAGAAATGCGTGTAAATAAAGGGTTACAAAATTAAAAAAAGTCATATAGTAGTTATATTTGGAATAATATTTTTATCTAACTAGAAATTGATTGTCTCCAATTTAGACAGATAGCACAGATAGTCCTCCTTCATGGCCCACGCCAATCCTAATCCTGGAGAAGCTCCTGTGATAATTACGTTACCTTTGCGCATAGTTTTCCACTGTAGAGAATGGTGGACAATTTGAAATGTCCACCGTTGTCGTCGATGGAGGTGTTGGTGATGGCAAAATAAAGAGTTCCGACGAGGCCCTTGGAATCGTAATAAGATGAACTTATAATTTTATTTACTTATTATTAAAATAAATTTAGATTAAAAAGGAGTAGATAGATGAAATAAAATGAGTAAATATTAACATAGTCACCGTTGACTTCCATCGGAGGGCCGCATTTGTTGCTAAAATAAGGGACAATCACTACTCTTCACCAAGGGAACGAGAAAATTTAAAGAAAATGGAGACAGAGAGAAAGAGAAACAAATCAAAAATCTGTAAGAGAGGAATTGGAGGAGAAAAAATTACTTGTTTTTCTTCTCTATTTCCTTTCATATTTCCTTATCGTTTCATTTAATCAATTAGGTCAATAATCCAAATTCTTTATCCTTTCCTTTTCCAGTAATCTTTAACTCTGCACGCATGATATGTCAATTTGGCTTTGCTGGAATTATTTCAGGTTGATCGAAATTCATGGCTCCAAGCAAGCTCCGAAAGGCCATTGGGGCCGTGAAGGATCAGACCAGCATTAGTCTCGCGAAAGTCGGTGGCAGCGCCTCGTTATCTGACCTTGAAGTTGCCATTGTCAAGGCCACCAGGCACGAAGAGTACCCGGCCGAGGAGAGGCATATCCGCGAAATCCTAAGCCTAACATGCTACTCTCGCGCTCACGTTGCCGCCTGCATTAACACCATCTCGAGACGTCTTAGCAAGACCAAAAATTGGGTGGTGGCTCTCAAGTCATTGATGTTGATTCAAAGGTTGCTGGCCGAGGGTGATCCGGCCTATGAGAAAGAGATTTTCTTCGCCACCAGG
>CAVNYN010006462.1:3139-20248 GCA_963692815.1 Nyctanthes arbor-tristis
AAAAAAAAAAAAAAGGAAAATTCTTATATTTTAGAAAAAGTTATATGTAGTGTAATATCTTAGTAAAAAAGTCACAAAGCAACCAACTTGTGTTAAGTTGCTTTAATAGAAATGAAAAAATTACATGTATGTAGTGTAACTTTTTTAGTCAAAAGGCCACAAAAAGCAACCAAACTTGAGAAATTAAGTCAGTCAAGTTGCTTTAATAGAAATACACGACTTGAATTTAGTTTAACTTGGTTCCCCTCCCACGCCCCACCCCCAAATAAAAAGATAATAATAATAATAATAATAATAATAATAATAATAATAATAGGAATTATACTTTTGAAAAGTTACATATAGTGTAACTTTTTAGTAAAAAAGTTACAAAGCCACCAAAATTCATAAATTAAGTGTGTCAAGCTGTTTTAATAGAAATATACTGTTTGAATTAAGTTTAGTTTGGTTCGTCCCCATCCCCCCAAAAAAAAAAATAATAATAATAAAGAAGGAAAATTCTTATACTTTGAAAAAGTTATATGTAGTGTAATTTTTTAGTTAAAAAAGTCACAAAGCAACCAACTGGTGTCAAATTGCTTTAATAGAAATGGAAAAATTATATGTAGTGTAATTTTTTTAGTAAAAAGATCACAAAACAACCAAACTTGAGAGATTAAGTCAGTCAAGTTGCTTTAATAGAAATGCACTACTTGAATTAAGTTTAAGATCGGTTCCTCTCCTCTCACATCCCCACCCCACCCCCAAAACAAAAAATAATAATAATAGGAAAATTCTTATACTTTGGACAAGTTACACGTAATGTAACTTTTGAATAAAAAAGTCACAAAGTAGTCAAACTTGAGAGATTTAAGTCTGTCAATTGCTTTAGTAGAAATGCACTGAGCAAGGAAAAAAAAGGAAAATTCTTATATTTTGGAAAAGTTACATTTAATGCTACTTTTAGTAAAAAAGTCATAAAGCAACGAAACTTGAGAGATAGTGTGTCAAGTTGTTTTAATAGAAATGCACTGTTTGAATTAAATTTAGTTTAGTTCCCCCACCCCCAACCCCCACCAATAAAAAAAAAAGGAGGGAAGTTCTTATACCCTAGAAAAGTTACATGTAGTACAACTTTTGAGTAAACAAGTCACAAAGTAACCAAACTTGAGTGAGTAACAAAAGTGTGTCAAGTTGCTTTAATAGAAATGGAAAAGTTACATGTAAATTTTTAGTAAAAAAACAACCAAGCAACTAAACTTGAGAGATTAAGTGTGTCAAGTTGCTATAATAGAAATACACTGCCCTTGAAGTTATTTTTGTATAATATGTGAGTAGTGAGCGAGTTGAGATCTTTATTCTTATGTGGATGAACTTATTCATGCTTTATTTGTTTACATCTAGTTTGTAATATTGACTGTGAGTAGATGGCATGTCAGGAATCATGGTCTTTTATTTAATTGGATATATATTGATTTTATTCAATAGTCGAATGATGTTAACATTTTTAATCTGGTGTCTACAGTTTATGATGGGAAAATTGTGCATGTTGATCTATTTGGTATGTTTGTTCATCTTACTTTGGTTGCTGTGAATGTACTTCATATGCCACATGACAGTTTACTTTGGAACTTGAGCATCTTGCCTGTTGGCTCTTTAGTTTCGATTTCAAGAGCTTCGTATCTAGTTTTGTGACCTCTTTGGCTCCTTACTTTACCTTTTCATGTCTAATTATGTGTCTATTGACTCCTTGTTTTCAGCTCTTGTGACCTTTTTTATGTCTTCATTTATTTAGTCTGACCATGTCTTTTTTATTTCTGTGACTTTTATGGGGTGAATTCCACAACAAACTAATGAATGAGTGCTAAATTACTGATATTCGGTTTTTTCCTCTCATTTTTTAGAAAAATTCTTATCCTTTGGAAATGTTACATGTAGTGTAACTTTTTAGTAAAAAAAGTCACAAAAGAGTTATTCACCAGTCAATATCCGAACTTCAAAGGTTAAGTGTGTCAAGTTGCTTTAATACTTAGAGGAAATTACGTCTCACGCTATTTTGTGGGGTCATGTTTCATATTTGCATACAAGTTTGCTTTTTTTGCATTTTTACACTGTTTATTATCATATTTACGCTCCACATTTTGAGGTGTTAAATATTTATTATTAGATTTATTAATTATTTTATAATATCTTAATGTTATCTTTTATTTATATTTTACGTAATATGAATGTAATCTAATAGATTTTGATTTGATTCTCATAGATTTATTTGTAGTGATTGAATTTTAAATCATGTAATCTTTTGTTTCTCATTTTTTCCATTTGAGTTCAAGCAAGGAAAAAATGCAACTAAGGTGAAGAACTTTCAGATGAGGATTTGCCCAAAGGAGAATTAAATACAACATACAAATCTTACAAAATTCGCCCCGAGGTACCTAGCTAACTCGTTGTAGCCAAGAAAAACAAGTGCTGTAAGCATCATGACGACTATCAAAACAACCACCATTTTCTTCGCCCCCCGCTTTCGCTTTTGATCCTAACTACTCTAGGATGGCAATAATATAGTCTTAGGAAGGACACTGTTGTCAATATTTTGCAAGTATGGCTCGACTTTCTCTTTTAGGATTTCGTTCAGCTTTTCTTTACACCATTTTCCCCCATTGAACATCTAATAATTTATCAGCAATTTCCCTTTGTGCATTGAGAAGAATTGTCATCTCATATAGGTTTCTTAGATTTTTCAGGTCATCCTCCGTCCAAGAGATCGGAAGTATTTAGTGAGAAATTCAACCCCCCCCAATTCTCAGGTCGTGTTGGAGGATCAAGCTTCATGACTTTTGCCTTTAGAGCTTTTTTCACTTTGGAGAATCTACTGGTTCTGTTGTTTCTTAGAATTTCCAATTTTGAGTGTATCCTATCAATCATATATATACATGGTTTGTCATCTAAAACGGAGGGACTCTTATCCCGTTTGAAATATACTCGTGATATCTGAGGAAATCTGGACAAATCTATTGATTTTTTTGTTATAACTTGTATTTTTTTATTTTGTTTAATCTGTAATTTATTTTAGTATCAGATCTACTCACATGTATTTTTGAGAGAATCAAGTGTATTTTTGCTATTTTGATGTTCACAGGTGCAAAGATGAAGTGGCTATCAATTCTAGACCCAAATATTTAAAGCACCATAATGCTTATTATAATATTGGCATGTTATAGAAACACATTACTTACTTTCAATTTCAAGAACTTCTTATCTAGTTTCTGGGGGCTTGTCTTGTCCTTCTATAGCCCTCTATCGGGTATCAATTAGGACATTTAGTTGATATTCAACGACTTGGCTTTCTGTAACATTAGACATTGGAAGATATATGTTCTAGTTAGATGATGATTTGTGATATTTTTTCAATTGATAACTTTAGCTGCTTTTTCAATTTATTGAGTCTGATGTGATTCTCTTTTTTTTTTTTTTCCCTATGCGGTGGAGATTATGACATTAATGTGATTAAATACGTTGGCGTATTTTATCAATCACAATTATATATATGTGCAAGAAAGAGAAGCAAGAGAAGGGTTATGACGCTCATAATGAAAGTCAACTAACTAAATTTCTGACTTTATGAATATAGACAACTCTAAAGTGCTGAACTAAGTTCCAGACAATGTAAATTTATAGTTCTGTTCTATTTTGTTAGAGAGGTCTTAAGTGTTTATTTTTCTGGTGTAATGGCAGTTTCTACTTTCTATTGAGCTTATAGATTTGTGGCTTGGCAAATGATTGTATTCTTGAGTTTTTGTACCATTTCTCAAATTTGGTTGTTTTCTAGTTCTATTATTGATGTATGCATGACAATTTTCTAATGTGATTTTTTCACCAAAAAAGAAGCTATATAGAATGTGAGTTTTGATTTTAGATTAGAAAGTGGCGACAACTAACTCTAAGGTTTGATGAATGCCAAATAATTCATTTGTGACTTTTTACAATTTTCTTTAAGTCACGTATATAGTAAATGTCAAATAATCATATTATGTGGTTTTTTAAAATCAAAAGTTACAAATTACGAGATTTTTTATATAAATCTTTGATTTTGATTTGTATGCAATTTTTTAATTGAAAAAGTTACAGGGGCATAACTTTTTAAAATCACCTTTAAGTCAACATGTAGTAAATGTTAACTAGTCATTGTGCGCTTTTTTAAAACAAAGAGTTACACAGCACGTGATTTTTTTGTAAATCTATAAATTTAATTTGTATGCGACTTTTCAATTGAAAAAGTTACATGAAATGTGACCTTTTAAAATTAGCAAATGCCAAATAATCATGATGTGATTTTTAAAAAACAAAAGGTCATCACACGCCATGCTATTTTTGTATAAAAATCATTTTAATCCATTTGTGACTTTTAATTGAAAAAGTTATACGAGACATAACTTTTTAAAACCAACTCTAAGTCACATATGTAATAAATGTCAAAGAATCATTATCCAGTTTTTTAAAACAAAAGCTTATGACACGCAATTTTATCTAAATATAAAACTTTAATATGCATGCAACTTTTTAATTGAAAAAGTTACATGTGACTTGACTTTTTAAAACCAACTCTAAGTTACGTATATAGTAATTGTCATGCGGCTTTTTAAAACAAAATATTACACACACATAATTTGTGTATAAATCTAGGATTTCAGGGTGTATGTGACTTTTTAATGAGGAAGTTACATCGGACGTGACTTTTTAAAATCAACTCTTAAGTAAACTAATCCATCTTTAAAACAATAGCAATAAGATAAGAATAATGTACTAACTAATAATAAGCCAAATATTAATCTGTCCGTACAACAGCCCTTTTCTTTAGTATTCATAAAGAATGGACTACTAGAGCGCAAATGGGATACATCAGTAACAAATGAGAGGCGGTTTGAGAGTCAAATTCAACATAACATTCATCAAGTGCCTACTAATACCAAGGCTTAGTCCCATCAGAATTGCCCTAATCTCAGCCTCAACAATGGTCATCTGATCAAAGTTTCTCACAGAATGCAAAGAGGACTTTGCGTACAGAATTTCTAACAAGCCCACCTGCAGCACACTAAAGGAATGTTTTATAAGAACCATCTGTGTAACGTTAGGAGAATTTGTCTCTTTACATATCCATCATCAATATCACAAGCACTCATTTATCATGGAGTTGAAGAAAAAACTTGTTTAAGTTATTCAAGAATTAAAATGCTTCTACACAATGCATTTTCGTATCACTCTCTAAAAACTCCAAAGCATTTTCTCAATAATCCAACAGAGATGTCCTTATTGGGAATTAACAATGTCTCATTTGTATTTGCTTAAGTAGTCATAGTCAGCTTTAACCACAAGAATGCAATTGGAATGTACTAAAACAAAGCAAACAAGTCCTTGTACTAAGGGTGAGTACTAGACTTTAAGTTAAACCTTCATTATTCAATTGAATCTCATAATTTGGGAATTTCTGTAAGGCCTTCTTTCATTTTGTATTCATTTTCACTGCTTAGAAGCAAAGGTTCCATTATAATAGAATCTAAGCAAAAAGATATGAAAATAATTCAGTTACAGAACTTTTTTTTTTTAATTAAGCTCCTAGATTTCTTCATAAAGCACTTAATCTGATTCGTATTCTAACATATTGGTATTGTTTTCATGTAAATTGTGGTGGAAGGCAAGCTATGGTTGGGAAACACAAAATTAGTAGCTGATGAAGAATCAGCTGGTCGAACAAAATTTGTTCCATCAAAATAGAACTGGGGAACTAGTAGCACAGGACAGTTTTGGTCCCGTAACACTACAATAAATGACCATACAGCATCTATTATGTCTGTGCTCAAAGTTAATGACTCCGAGCTCTACGCAAATGCTCCTCTGACGCTCTTCCGATCTCTCACTTATTATGGGTGATGTTTAGCAAATGGAAACTACACTGTGATCCTTCACTTTCCAGAGATCATAATCGCTCTTTTCAGAACCTTGGAAGAAGGATATTTGATGTGTATGTCTAGGTCAGTTAATGGATGAGCATTTTTTAGTACCCCATATGATTGTGAGTTGACTTAATTTTCTTATACAGGGTGAACGGAAATTGAAAGATTTCAGTATTGAAAGAGAAGAGATCGGAAGAGCGTCGGACAAGATTGTAAAACAAACATTAAAAGCTGTAGTGAAGAATAAAACTCTGGAGATTCGATTTCAATATAGTGGCAAAGGATCAACAACCGTCCCCAGCCAAGGCACTTATGGTCCTTTTATATCTGCTATTTCTGTGAATCTGGTATGATAGTTTGTGCTAGTCCTTTAGTTGTAAATTGTACATTGTAATGAAGACGTCTATCCCATTCCCCCATCTCCTGATCCATATGTATATTTAAGATTTCTTATGTTTATAGAACTATGATGCACTGTGCACATTCCAACATAAAAATGTCTGCTAAAATGTTTGTAAATTTAAAATTGATTAATTTCTTCATGCATAACTTTGATTTTTTTGGCACATGATATTGCTGTCTATTGTACTCTTGTTTCTTGTACAAATTCCTTTTTGCTATTCTTTCTGGTGGCAGTAGAAACTGAACTTCACCTAGCAATGTATTTCTCTCTTTCTTCATATATAGATTTTAAGCCTGCTTCAATAGGCAAAAAGAATATTTTTATAGAGACAGGAGTAGCGGCTTCAGCAGTTTTTCTTATTCTCACGAGTGCGTGTTTCCTTTGGTGGAAAGGCTACACTGGAGGCAGGATCTCAAAAAAATTAAAATCATAAATAGAGGCAGAGCACATACCTCCAACAGTACCAAAAAAATTAACAGCCTGAGGTCTCACTAGTGGAGGTTCATAGGTAACTTGAAAAATATGGGACAGTGCTTCCCTTTCTTTTTTGCTATCTAACCAACACAAAACACAGGCAACCTGGGAAACAAGCCAACAAAATATTGTTTAGGCAAATCCTCTCTGACATTCCAAATTTTATGGACCAAAAGATCGAAGGTGGAATAATCAATTCAAAGTCAAAATTAAATTATTTGGGTCAACATTAAAGTTATCAAGGGGTGTAAAGTATAATAAGTAAGGTTGAAGAATTTATAGGCAAATATTATTTTATAAAAGACTAACTTATAACAAATAAGAAAGTTGAGGGACTTTGTTTGCAAATTTTCCTATTTACGCAAGACATTCTTGCATTTGGAGTCAAAACCACACACTACACACTTAAACACATGCATACATACGCTGGGACGGGTTCTACCCGAGAGGAAAAAAAATGGAGAAAATGAGAAGAACATGAAAAATAAAGAGCAGAAATGATGGATTCGCAACTTGAGAGCAAAGTTTGAGACTTGAGTTTTGATTCCTTGGATGATTTTATGTAGGTAAGTCAAGAAATTATTTTTCTTGAGTTTATGTATTTTCTAATAGGTGTTGAAATTATGGTGTTATTGTTATGGTATCGGGCTAAATAATTAGTGTTTATATTGAAAGAAACATGTACTTTAATTTTTAGCTACTATTATATATTGTGGGTTGATTTTCATAAACCCTAAAAATTGAGAAATTTGGATCTTATTATATGGCGTCTTGTGATGAACCTAAAAGGGGAAAATGATAAGTTTGTTGATATGAGTTAGATTTAATTGAAAATTCTTGAAGACATATGCATTGTATGTGATTTTTGGGTTTAAATTTATTGAGGTTAATTTAAGAAATTTTGTGAAATTGAGGCTATGATTTAGTTTTATATTGGTTTAAATGATGTGGAATTATTCTTAGAGGTGGAATTGGAATTATATGAAGACTAGAAGGGAATTACGTAAAGTTAGCATGTGAAATCATAGTTTAAAAAAAATGAAAGCTTAAATATTTGAGCATTCTTGGGAACTTTGAAGTGAATTTCATATTATTTTGTTAAATTAAACAAAGCTTTTGGGTTAATTAGAAGGAGGAAGCTATGTCTTTTTAATGAAAAGGGAAGCATAAAAGGCTAAGAATGAAATCTAGGAAGCCAAGCATATACGTATCAATTTAATGAAAAGACTTTAGGCATATAATTGCTATACAAGGAGTTTCTGCCCTTCCAATTTTAGAAGGTCATAACTGATTGTATAAGTGGAATTTTAACAAGATACAAGTTGAAAAATGATCTTCTATGGGTCTTCTATCATTCAAAATTAGAATGACATCATTTAGAGGTGGTAGGAGTTTTTATGATATATTTAGATGAAGGTGGTCAGGGCTGACCCGAGAACAGATTTATAGGAGGTGAAGGAATATTTTGACATGGCTAACATATTTTTCTTTAGCTCAATTTTAATAATGAGGAACTTATATAAGTGTTCTACCTTATGGGAAAATTTCATAAACATATGATATCGTCCTTGAGTATAACATGGATTTAAATGTGCATTGCCCAAATAAGAGAATTCAATTCTTGCTTGAAGAGTTGGATTGAGTTTTGATTCAATAAGTAGTGCACAAAATTGATGGAAAAGTTTAGTTAAGAGTGAAAATGAAAGACTAATAGCTATTATTATGATAGTATAATCTTTAACAATTATTGAGCCTCTAATTTAGTATATATAGTGATAAAATAAATTGCTAAAACTAGAAGGAACTAGATGTAAGTGAAATTTCATATGATGTCACAGAAAATGATAAAGGCTCAAAGGAAATGAAACACGAAAAGAACTATGTTGCTAGTTAGCCGGTGAGTGGAGCCTTTCTTCCTCTTTTCTTTCTAAGTGAAATATGCTATGGTTTGATTTCACAGAAACTTGAAATATTTTATGATGAATGTATTTCTATGAAAATTTCACGAAAGTTGATATTTCTTAAAAAAGTTCATATGAATGTTTGTATGAAATGATGTTTCATGATTTTAAAAAAATGTTGAGTTGATACATGACTTATGATATATGAAAATCCCAAAATGTGTATCCAATGTTATGATATGTTGCCTACAAGTGAAGGGGCCTATATGGCTCAAACTGACCAAATGATATGCTGCCTACGGGCGAAGGGGCCTGTGGCTCAAGCTGACCAAATGAACACCGCCTAGGCGAAGGGGCCAATGTGCTAGCTATGGCTCAAGCTGTTTAATTGTACCGCATAGGGCGAAGGGGTTATAAAGTACCTATGGCCCAAGTTGATGTCTATGCGCGTATGACGTAATATCATGTGATATATTGGATACTCTTTGGGGAAAGTTTATGATGATCTTGAAATGAAATGACTTTTATGATGTTTTCTAGTGGATTTTTATGATGATTAGTAAATGAATGATGTTCACGATATTCTATAATGAATTTTACGATGTTTATGATGCTTTTTAGTACGCAATGATTTTATCAATATTGATATTATGCTGGAATGATGTTTCAAATGATGAAAACCAATAAGTGGTTTGTCCATCTTACAGGATTTTGCAAAAGATGTATTTTTGACTTTTCAAAGTACGTTTATTCATAAAACTCCACTCACTGGGCTAGTTAGCTCATATGTTTCCTCAATGATTTTCCTTCCAGGTAGGAATGGAAGTTGGGCAATGCATCTGGTCGAGCCTGCTACTTCAAGCAATCGAGCCACCACATATAGATTTTATGGGTTTGTTGTTGCTATAAATCTTAGGCTTTAATATGGTTAATTTATTAGAATGTATTGGGTGTATTCGGGTGAGTTATACTTAGTTTAATGTATTTCTTCATATATAAATTGTTATTTGAAGTGAATGAGGAGTTATGGGGTTGGTATGGAGTATTGGTGCAGGTTGGTTTGTTGATAGTTAGGGGAGATATTATCAAAAATTTTCTTGAACAGGCAGGATATTTACGAGCCTTGGCGGTAGATTCCTCTTATAGTTGGAATTTTATCGTCGGTTCACGCTTCTAGTAAGTTAAAGGGACTGGGAGCGAGACGTGTCATCCTTTCCAAAATGCAGCCGCTCTTATTACAATTGTTCAATAGGAACCCATTTTTCTTATTTCAAACATAATAGCAAACACATATAGGACAAAAATTGAGATCGGAAGAGCGCACGTCTGAACTCCAGATAATGTATCTCTGCACATAGCAAAATCAACTAACGAGCACTGTGTGTTTCCAGCATTTTCTAGAATTTGAAAACATGAAACATGAAACATAATTAAAGAGATTAGTGAATAGGGAAATTACCTTGACAAATGATATGAAGAATTTTCATTACAATATGAAGTGTCAAACAACTAAAGAATCACGAAGCGAGTCGGGCACATAGAAGCAGTGCGCGACTCAACTGTAGCTATGCAAGAAATTCTTCATCGCCCTCACCAAATTCTTCAACTCTGTGTTTTGATCGTGTTTTGAACGTCTGCACTGGGATCGTGTTTTGAGCGTACAAATACGGTGATATGTCTATGTTTTACCATAAAAGTAGTTTTTATGTTGTTTTGTACGTATTTATCAAATACCCCCTTATGTTGGGTATTTGTCTAAAGTCCCCAAAATAAAATATTATTGATTGTATTACTGCCTTTAGAATTCTGGTAATAATCTTGAGCAATATTACATTGTATTTTGTTGTATATCTTGAATAAGTATAATTTTGTTCATATTATTGTTATTTCCTCAAGAAAGAAGGTCTCAAATTTATTAGTAATCTGGAAGATTATTATAATGTAAATAATATTTTTATTATGGGAAGATTCACAATTATATCTCATATTTTAAAAAAATATGGTAGTCTAGAACAATCTATTAGATTTCTTAAAAAAAGGATAAAATATATAATATTCCAGTTGAGTATGTTATGGACAATTCATTGATATTCTAGTTGAATATTACATACCATCAAAGTAAAAAATTATATAACGTCTAATATTTTAATACAGTTTAAATGATTCTGAAGAATGTTTGTTTACTGCTCTTGAAGAAGCGATAGTTTAACTAAATTGATATTACTCAAGAAGAGTAGATTTATAGGAATCTAAATTAAAATTAGTAAAATAAAAGAGATTTGGAAGTGTTATGTCTAGACTGGGAATCGATGGAATCGATAAGAAATCGTCGTTGACAATAAATACTAACGAGCTCAATGATTGCGAGGATGATGAATTAATTTCTCATCAGAAATTTAATAATATAGAATATTGACTAAAACAAAAAGAAAATCAGAAGAGCAACATATGAACACAGACACCTAGTCATTACAAAATATATATCATGTCAATAAAAATATCAGTAGGTACTTATGTGGAAATATCATTAAATATGTGGTGGTACAATTAAAATATAAAGTTTCGTTCAATTTGCAATATATGAAAATATCACAAATATGGTATAATTTGCAAAGGATTTGATGGCTGAAGTATATAAGGAACTTAAAATTGTTGTATAGATTGCTATTATAGAAAAGAAAGATATGCGCTGTACTTTTTCCTTGATTTGGGTTTTTGTCCCACTAGGTTTTACTAACAAGGTTTATAAAAAGACAGCTTTAGCGGCGTATCAAAAAATAATGCATTTTCCTTTCACTTGGATTTTTTCCCACCGGGTTTTTTTTCATGTCAGGTCTTGAACATAAAAGATTTGGCGAAATGATTCAATATAAGAGGACTATTATTGAATGAATTCATGGGAAGTAGCTATACTCTTTTTTTTTTTGATCAGTTTTTATCCCATTAGATTTTTCTAACAAGATTTTAATGAGACAGCATTTCGGACGCTCCAAATTTATTCAAATCAATTGCATTCTTTTTGCTTTAGTTTAGTAGTTTTTTTTTCTCATTGGGTTTTTATCCAAGCAAAGTTTTTAATAAGGCAATTATTGTATAAATTAGTCATTCACAGGGGAGTGTTGTAAATTATTTAATCATATTGTGAATAACAAATGTACCGCTAAAACCTTAGGCTTATACTAGAGGTGGCATGTGCTATGCACGTGTTTTTGGTATCATTTTGTATATAATAGTATCCATAGCATCTCCCAGGTGCACCATAAAGTGAATAATATATTAGTTTAACAACAAATTCAATTCGGTAGCTACTTCTATAAAAGGGTGAAAAAAATAAAAATCAACTAAATAATTGCATATAATTTCACTTGATATTTGGTAATAAGTGTTTCAAAATAGCAAACAAAATATAGAATACAAACTTTAAAAGGGATTGGAAAAAAATATATTTATATTTAATTTTAATTTGATAAAATTGAACTCAAACTGAATTAAAAGTCCATAGATACTATTGTAATACAGAAATGAATTAATTTAGAATGATTGAGATATATATTTGAATAAAGTAATATATATATATATATATAGAGTAAAACATTTATACTAAGATGGTGAAGCAATTTTGTAGACGATATATTTAAGTTTTACGCTCACTTGTTAACTATTAAAGCAAACCTTGAAAACTTTCATTCAATACCAATATATTGCACATCTTTCAATTTTTTAGCAATTGTGATAAGAAATTATCAAAAGAATGAAAAGAGCAAAAATGTTTTTAAAATTTTGAAGTGGTTTTTTAGTTGACATGTTTATATTTTACCCTCACTTGTTAAGTAGTAATAAAGCACACCTTAAAATCCTTCATCAACACCAATATTGTACCTTTCGACTTTAAAACAATTACAAAAATATCAAAAAAAAAAAAGAATAAATAAAAAATAAAATAAAATAAATAAAGGAAAAAAGGGAGTTGGACGACGCTCTTCCGATCTATGGCGTCCAACTCCCTCTTTTAATATAGGTTAGAAATAGGGGTATTTGAGTCTCATAATGATACATACAATTCAAGAGTTTTCTCTCTATTCTCTTTTTTCCCTCTATTTTCTATTCTTTTCTTCTAGTTCATAACATCTATCAAATTTTTTATCCTTTTTTTATTATGTATTTTTTTTCCAAATAGAATTACTCATATATAATTGCTTATAATTTTGAATCATATCAAATATAAGTTGGAACGGGTACATTTTTGCTTTGCTAATTGGCACAATATAACCCTAGCTTTTTAGTTTATTGTGCAAGATTAACCTTAAACTTTCAGACTTGGCAATTATAAACTTAAATAACACATTATTGGTGCAATGTAACCTTTTTATTTTAAAAAGACAATAACACATTAAATTCTAATTTAGTTAATATTAGTATAAAATAAATAAAAGCACGAATATTAAATTTTAGTAGTTCTTTTTGAAAACACCATCAAATTCATCTAGTGATAACAAAAAACACCTGATTTGTCATGAACTTGATATGATCTTGTCTTGAATGAAACAAAATTTTTAGAAAATGTAATCTTGCGGAGCGGGATGGACCAAAGGTTCCTCCTTTTACTCCTTCCGCGATGATTCATTTAATTAAAATGAATAAAAAATGTAAAATAAATGACAACAAGTTTTAGAAAATGACAAAGAATATAATAAATTAGATCAATAGAAAAATCAAAAAGTTGAACTAGACAGCCCCACCCTCACATCACTCTGGTCTGCGCTTGTAACGCCCCCGAATTCTAAGCACTCAAGACGCTAATAAACTTCTTATTGCTATTGCGGAACTTTGAGGGTAATATAAAAATAAGTGCGGCATTTTTTTTTTTTTGTAATAACATATGAATGTTTTATAAACAGCTTCTAATGTAGCCATTGTCAATGATCAACACTTAAACAAAACCGTTGGTAGCTATTCAACGTCGTAAATAGCAGCAATGTTTTAGACTAAAAATAAATAAAGACATTAACGAACAATGTTTATTCTTTTTCTTCTTTTTCGATCAATTGCCATCCTCGGTCGTGTCGCTGCCACCTCCAGGCACTGAAATATTTGAAACAAAGGGGTGAGTGCTTCGAAGAAATACTCAGTAGTTTCCCTGCGCACTGATTTTAAAACATTGCAACACATATTACGCTATTTAACACAATGTACCCATGAAATTTATGTATGTGGGCTTGTCTTAATACAAGTAAGTTATCTATGTCTGTGGGCCCTCCAAATGACTGGCTAAATCTGTGGGCTCCCGATTAAGGTGAGCTAATTATGCGCATACTTTCTATGGTCCATAAATTACATCTAGCACATGCATAAACACATAATATGTAATTGCATTCATACTTTTCATGAAAAGTGTGCACATAACTTTGGAAAGGAATCTACCTCTTAATGCTTTTCTTTTCCTGAGTTTGAGCTATAGGGCACTAGTACGTCAAATCCCACGTCTCGTCTATCAAATAATAAATAGATTTTAAGTTAGAAATTTGGAAATATTGGAAATTAAATAAAAGTATAGATTTAAATGTGAACTTATAGAAGTTTTGGGCTAAAACATAATTTTGTAAAACATTAGGGCTAGGATAGAGTATTTTAAAAGTTGAGAAATTAGGATGGGTGAAATTGAAACTTTAGGGACTGAAATAGAGTATCTCGAAAATCAAGGGATTAAAATCGACTAAACAGGAAGTTTTCGGCCAACTTGGATTCTTTTAAAAATAAAGGGTTAAAATCAGTTTGACCGAAATCTTTCGGGTCAACTTAGATTCTTTTAAAACCAAAGGGACTGAACTCGACTGAAATACAAGATTTGGGACCAACTGAGATGTTAACCAGACTACAGGGGCTAGAACGGCACAGATCAAAATTTGGGGACCTGAGGTGCAAAATTGAATTCAATTTATCTCAAGACTCAATCCCTAACTCTCAATTCGTGTGGAACGAGAATCAAAGAGAGAGAGAGAGAGGGGGGGTCTGGGTTCGGTCGAGGGACAGGGAATGGTGGGCGTGGTGGTGATGTACAGGCGCAATAGCCGTGGAAGGGTTCGGGTGTGGTGCGCGGATGGGTGTTGGGTGCAAGGAAGCCGTGTGGTCGATGGGTTTGAGACGCGGGTTAATGGTCGGGGTTCGAGGCTTGAGGGATTCGTTCGAGAAGGGGGGTTCGAGTCTCGGCGGAGAGGTTTGAAGCTCAAGGCTCGATGGGTTTGGCCAGCGGCGCGGTGGGGTCAAGAGGGGCTGCGGTTCGAGGAGGAGGTTCGAGAGGTTTGGAGCTTAGGCTCTCGGGTATGGGACGCGATTTGGTGGTGGGTTGAGCGACAAGACGCAGTCGCGGCCGAGGAAGTATGGTACGTATCGGGTTTGAGGGAGCAGAGACTTAAACAGAGGGTGGAGGTTTGGTCGACATTGGCTAAGCTTTAGTCGCTCGGCGGATCTTACGAAGAGGGCAGTGTCGACTGCTTCTGGTTTCTGAATTAGGCTGTATGGACTGACTCGAAGGCTTGGGGAAAAGGCAATAATGGCTGCTTGGTTTGGAGATGGGGCAGCCAAGACTGGTGATGCGTGTGTGTGTCTGTTTGTGTATATATTTGCACGTATACCTTTGAACAAATCTGCAGATTGTGTTTTCTGGCGTGAATGTATGCGTTGTTGGGTATGCAAATAGATTTCTGAGTGTATGTAAGTAGGTGTAGATTGGGCGAATGTGTGGGTGCGTTTTTGTATTTTGATGAATGTTTTGATTCTTGCAGATCTGATGTGAGGTGAAAGTCTGGGCGTATAAATGCCTACGTATATCACACACGAGAGAAGTCTGCACCGGAGGGAGTTTTTTATGAGCTAAAATAAATCTGATAGGATTTCTTGGTGTTAGTCTAGTTGTAGTTGAAATTGAAATTTAATTAGTCTTGGAATCCACTACCCAAAGAATTTAACAACGTGAGTAAGCATTGACTCCAACATGGGCCATAGGGTTTTCTAAAAGCTTAGATTAGGTTTTTGGGCTGACAATTGGGCCGTAAGAGTTTAAACATAATCTGGTTTAAGATGATGTATAAGAAAAATGAGATGGACTTAATATATTGGTCTAAATTAAATGGGCTGAGAATTAAAATAAATAAGAATTGGGCTTGGATATGAAAATACGATTTGAGCCGAGTTTCCTTAGATAATAGACTTAGTTTACTAATTAGGTTCGGATCTAAAATTTCAGAAAAGATAAGGTTCGATTATGAAAATTTACGTTCTTTTTTAAAATGAATCGACGAGAGACGCAAATCCTTTAAAATCTTTATTGTGACTAATTATTAAATAACGAATCAGGGTGATAGCGACACGCTTTAATTTCTTTAAAATATTTTAGGTGAAAATTTTCATTTATAAAAATCCAGTTGCTACAGCGCCGACCCCGCATTAGGCAGATAGAGGATCGAATCAATTCACCCCATTATTATCGCTAATCCTCATCAGTTGATATTTTTTTTAAATATAACTAAATTTTATTTTTGCTTATTTTTATCCATTTCTTATTCAATATTAATTTTTAGTTCAATTAAAATTTAAGCAGATACTGTAGTCTTTTTAAATTAAAAATGTTATATTATACAAAAAAGTGTGATTTTAGGTTAGAATTGCCAAATTCTAAATGTTAGGGTTAGATAATACTAATTCGCCATTTTTACACTACATTTTATATGTGACATTTTTTGAAACCCCATCAGAACAAAAAAAGGGGTAATTTACTCAAATAGATCCTATCGTTTAGAGCCAGTATGGAAATAAACTATATAGTTTTTAACTTGGCGATTTCAATCTTAACGTATCAATGTTCCTTGCAAAAAGGATCTTACCATCTAAATTTGTCAATTTTGTTATTGAAATGATGTTTTTATCCTTTATCGCAATTAAAATATAAAGATAAATATTTATATTTCTTGCAAGATACTGATGAGAGGTGGTCTGTAAGAAACTTCTTATTGTTGGTTAATATATTATTATGTTGCCGCTAGCGGTTAAGAAGTCTGAGCTTGCACTGGAAATTCGAGAAAATATTTTAGTTAACTCGAAATTTGAAAATGTCCGATTTATTTTTGTGTTGGTGATGGTGGTGGGCAGGTAATACTATAACAACAATTGAATTGGGTAGATAAAAATATAAATTTTTGTCTTTATATTTTACATGAAAGGTAAAAATACTTTAAAAAAGAATTATATTTAAAAAAAAAAGAAAGTAAAGGCAAAAAGGCCATTTTAACAACATCAATTGATAAATTTGGACAATAAAGTCCTTTTTGTAAGGAATATTGGCACACTAAAGTTGAAATCGCCAAGTTAAAAACTATATAGTTTATTTCCATACTGGCTCTAAACG